>CM021100.1:12874212-13001203 GCA_007115665.2 Sequoiadendron giganteum
ATGGAGTGGGAGAGAGGGAGAGAGAGGGAGTGTGATACAAATGGAGTGGGAGAGATAAGGAGTGAGAGAGAGTGAGTGAGAGAGAGGGAGTGGGAGAGAGACAGAGGGAGTGAGAGAGAGAGACCTAAGAGAGGGAGAGGGTTTGTGAGGGAGAGATATGAGAGAGAGGGATAGAGAGAGGTAGTTGTAGAGAGGGGGATGGAATGAGAGGAACTTATATAGGTAGGGTGGGAGAGATAGAGGGAGAGAGTGTTATCTAGGTAGGGTGCTAGAGGGAGAGACTTTAGAGAGAGAGGGGCTCAAAGGGAGAGACCTAAGAGAGAGAGGGGGGTTAGAGGGAGAGGGAGACAGGGAGTGGAGAGAGGGAGTGAAAGAGAGGGAGTGAGTGGGAGATAGATAGAGGGAGTGAGTGAGAGAGAGAGGGAGTTGGAGAGAGATAGATGGAGTGAGACAAAGATACCTGAGATAGGGAGTGGGAGAGAGATAGATGGAGTGAGACAAAGATACCTGAGATAGGGAGTGGGAGAGAGATAGAGGTAGTAAGAGAGAGAGACCTAAGAGGGTGGGAGGGAGAGACCTAAGAGAGGGACTTAGCTAGCTAGGGTGAGAGGGATAGTTGAGAAGGGTTTCAGAAAGAGATACTTGAGAGAGAAATGGGATGGGAGGGAGAGACTTGAGAGATAGGGGGGGAGAGGGAGTGGGAGAGAGAGGGAGTGAGTGGGAGAGAGAGAGGGAGTGAGAGAGAGAGAGAGAGACTTGAGAGAGGGAGATGAGGTAGGAGGGAGAGACCTAAGAGAGAGGCAAAGAGAGAGAGGGTGTGGGAGAGAAGGGGTTTAAATAAGAGGGACTTGTCTAGTTAGGGTGGGAGGGATAGCTGAGAGAGAGGAAGAGAGAGGGAGTGGGAGATTGAGGGATGGGAGAGAGATATAGTGAGTGAAAGAGAGACTTGAGAGAGGGAGAGGGGGTGGGAGGGAGATACTTGAGAGAGATGGAGGGAGGGAGAGAGAGTTATTTAGGTAGGGTGTCAAAGGGAGACACCTGAGAGAGAGGGGAGTGGGAGGGAGAGACTTGAGAGAAAGGGAGAGAGAATGTGAGAGAGAGGGGGGTGGGTGGGAGAGACTTGAGAGAGAGAGAGAGAGAGAGAGAGAGAGAGAGAGAATGTGAGAGAGGTATGTGCAGGACCATCATGGGAAAAATAGGCCCTTAAGTGGCAAAAAATTCAAAAAAATCAGAGTTAGGAAACTTGACATAAAAATTTGAATAACTTATCTATATTATTTAAAAAATATGTAAGAATAGAATTTTTAGAAAATTGAATGTAGTTTCTAAATTACTAGGTTTATTTACAAGAAAGTAAAATCTATTTGGTGAAAATTTGAAATTTCAATACAATAGTACTTAAATTTTAGGAAAAAATAAGAAGGATCACCCTAACGACATTAAAATGATAATATTTTAGATGTAAGTAGAGGAATCATGTCACAATGTGATGCATATTTTTTTATAATTATTTTCCAAGTAAATAATTAATTACAGATTTTTTATGACAAATTTTAAAAAATATAAAGACTCGTATGTCTGACCACCTTAACTTGGTCAAAACTTCATTAAATTAATTTTTTTCTATTTTAATATTATAGTATTCGAAGCATATAATGTGACGCATGTTTTGGATTCAAAAAATATGGTACCATTTGAAAGTATACATGTTTTTCAATCAACCTAAAAATCAAGACTTTAGTCGTAATTCAATAGAAAATGAATAATATTTATTAATTAAATTCAAAGTAAATCATAATTTATACTGGTGTAAAGCTGAGAATCTCCTTTAAAAACCCTTTTCGTTTCATCAATTTTGGGTAAAAAAAACGTCGTTAGCCACATACCCATCATATTGCCACTTTTTAGCCCATCATGATCCTGCACATACCCAGAGAGAGATAGAGAGATCGTGTGTGTGTGTGTGTGTGAGAGAGAGAGGGAGGAAGGGATGGATGAAGGGAGAGAGAGAGATGGGAGAGAGATAGAGGGAGTGAGAGAGGGAGAGGGGGTGGGAGGGAGTGACTTAGGAGAGAGAGAGAGGGTGGGATGGAGAGACTTGAGAGAGAGGAAGAGAGAGAGAGAGAGAGAGAGAGAGAGAGAGGAAGGGATATTAGGGTTTAGTGTTTAAGGGTCGAAGTATTAAGGGTTTAAGGGTATAGGGTTGAAGGTACATAAGGCATAGTGTCTAGGGTTGAGGTTTTAGGGATATGGTTTACGGTTAAGTGAGAGACCTAGATAGATAAGGAGGGATGGATTGATAAATAGAGAGAGAGAGAGGAAACCTTTAGAAAATAAATAATACAAAGCATGCTCACTTTATAAGGTGAGCATGTTATAATGTGAGCACATTTTGGTTTTCTCTAAAAAGGTAAAAAATTCAATACATTGTGATCCAAACCCACATGCTTTGTTATTATCCTAGTTATGTGCACGTTCCAACAAAAAGAAGCTTTTTGATGTTGTTGGAAAGTGCACATGAAATTTTTTCACATTCTACCACCTTTGCATAAACTTTCCATCATGTTTTTATGGTTTTCCAACTTAGGAAGGAGGAAATAATAGAATTTTCACATCACATTTGATATATATCAATTCAAGTCTCAATTTTTTTAGTGTTATATGTTAATTGTGATTGAATTGTAGGAATTTAACATTATACATTGGTTATTTGTATTGTTGCTAGTAATTTTATTCAAGAGTGAAATATAATTAAACATTGAAAAGGGAACAAGCTTGTGATAAACTCAAATTGGTGAGGAGTTTTATGCAAGAAGAAACAAAGAATACATAATTGGGTAGCAATCCTTCATTCAAATCTCCATTTTTTAGGTATGTGAAGTCCTTACACATTTTCTTTAGAGTTTCCTTAATCCTATTATGTTTCTTTATCATCCTTTATTATACATGCTTAATAAAATGGTTTGATTTTTGTTATTATGCATATTCCATGTTCATCAATTTCTTTTGTCATTATAACCTTAGCCCCTCTTGGCACATTTTAAACCATGTCTCTTTGAGGCATTTTGTTAAAAAATTGGCCTACCTTATGTATGACTCAACATTTTGTATACACGTATATATAATAGTAGTTATAAGTATGTAATATAATACATCATTTCTCAATTCTTCTTTATGGATTTGCATACCCCTTTCCAAAGCTTCCATTTTGGTATAGGCATGGGTGATGTTGGAAAATGTAGTGGATTTTGGTTTTACACCTAGAAATTGCATTTGCTTGAAATTTTCTAAAGCCTTTTTAACAAATCCATTTTGTTTATATCCTAAAATCATTGTAGTCCATGAGGACATATCTCATTGAGAAATTTTTTCAAATAGTTCTACCAAAGTAGTTTATTGCCTTCTCTATGCTACCAAATTTTTCATACATGTCTACCAAAGCATTTTATCAAATAACATAGACAAGGCAATCAACTGCAATCAATTGTTTGAAAAAATTCCTCAAAGAAATGTGGTCTCATGGTGATGCACATCACCATGAGACCACATTTCTTTGAGGAATTTTTTCAAACCTTTGATTGCCTTGTCTATGCTACTAATTTTTTGATGCATGTCTATCAAAGCATTTTATCAAACAACATAGACAAGGCAATCAGTTCTTTGAAAAAAATCCTCAAAGAAATATGGTCTTATGGTGATGTGCATCACCATGAGTCCACATTTCTTTGAGGCATTTTTTCAAACAATTGATTTCCTTGTATATGCTACCGAATTTTCCATACATATCTACCAAAATATTTTTCCAAACAATCCCCCTTTCTTTCAAAGATTTAATTGATTCCTGGATACCTTGTTCCAAAGGTAGGATTTTGACAAAAGTTATGGAATTTGGATTTATATAGAAGGCAATTGTATCTTCATGAAAGTTTGTAATGTATTTAAAATAATCCATTTTGTGTTTATCTTGCAATCATGGAATTTCATGAGAGCACATTTATTTAAGGCATTTCGTCAAAAGATTCATGTGAGATTTGTTTATGTTACCAAATTTTTGCATGCATGTCTATTTGTGGACATTATATTGGTAGGTCATACATTATTAAATGGCTATTGAGAAAAGTCACATTCAATAAATTTCTTCAAGGTAGAAATACCTCAAAAAAAATTAGCTTTCCATTTTACTTTTGTTCTTATTGCACTTATTTATTCATCTTGGTGGAGGCAATTTTTCAAATAGTTCATTTGCCTTGTCTATGCATCCACATTTATCATGTATCTACTAAGGCAATTACAACCATAACCTTCATGAAAATCCCCCCTTATGTTTTTATAGATGTCATACCCCATTCCAAGATCCCCATTAGAAGGTAGTGGGATGTTTGAAAAAATGCCTCATAGAAATGGGGTCTCATGGTGTTGTAGAATTGACAAGGTAGTGGGCTATTTGAAACAATTCTACATCACTATGAGACCTCGTTTCTATGAGGTATTTTTTCAAACAACCCACTGCCTTGTCAATGCTACTACATTGACAAGCTAGTGAGCTCACTCACTACCTTATCTATGCTACCACTATTGAAAATTCAAAATACTAAGAGGGGGTTGAATTAGTATTCAATAAAACTTTTGAACATAACTTATCCAATCACCAAAACACATTAACAAAAATAAGGAATGAATGTATGAAACATCCACAAAGTCACATAACACATGAACACTAGGATTTTTATGTGGAAAACCCAAAAAGGGAAAAACCATGGTGAGGATTAGCTCACAATATAGTATATCCAAATATAGTATATTATAGGGGCTCAATGCTAGGACACACTATCCTTATAAGGCTCATAGTCAGAGGTGAGTACAATACAAAAATGGCTCACTGCCAAAGTATGAACTGATACAAAGTGTACCTTGTGTTTTATTTCAATTCCTTTGAAGATATGAATATATAGTGTTGATCATCTTAGCAGTCGCTTAACAAATCTAATATGATTTTAAACTCTTACGACTAAATTGGCATGTTCACATCATATGAGACCACTCACACCTGAAATGTCGCTTATGCTCGATAATCTCACTTCTCAACTCTAAAAAATCTCATATATATAACCAATGACATTTGCATACATCAATTAGGCTGACCTAATTAGATGTAAACAAAAGTAATCCAAAATAGATTTTGTCGGAACCCCACATGTTTCAAAATCATCTTCACACCTAAGAAAACATGCAATACTTAATTTAGGTTAGCATAGACCTAAAATAGATCCAACTAACATACACAATGTATATTTAATCTTCTCAACACATATCATGTATTAGGTTAGCTAGGAATTGGACACAATAACGAAAAATTCCAATCATACATAGCTTCCTAATACATGCAACTTCTAGATTCAATCTTTCTTCAAATTCAAGTTTCACCAACATCAGTGGGACTATCTTTAGAATCACAACACAAAAACATTATTCTCAAGGAAATACATAATCTCTCACACTCATATACTAAATAAAGAGATGACAATGATATACATAGTTGATCTTTGTCATTGATATCTTCTAGTATGCTTTAAAAAACTTCACATCTTGAATATAGTTGTATAAGTTTTTCTTAATGATATGGTTAAAAATTAAAAGCTATACCTCTTCTTGCAATGAAGTGTGGACCCAAAAAATGATGCACTAAACCACAACATCATCAACAAAGAACACTTAGCCAAATTCCTAATAGATAGCTTTCTAGTATAGTTATTACTATACAAATAAAACCAAAAATGCTTCCCCACAATGTTGACATCAATGACAACACTAGGCCAGAAAAATCAACCAATGTATGTACACTTCGTGCTCATGTTGCCAAGCTACATCAACTATGGCAGACTTCCAAACCTCCAACAATCTCCCACTTTTTCATTGATGGCGACATACATATCAAAAACATTTTCCATGTCATGAGTCAAAACTTATTTCTTCCTAACCTGATCTCTCCCTTTCATAATAAACCTTGACTTTCCAAAATGTATTAACAAAAATGTTTTTCTTCCCATGATCACTCCACCTTTGAAATCAATGGAAAAGGTCATGTAGGGGCCCAATATGCTTCCCTTGGATATATATGTATGCATCTTCTTCAAAAGAAAAAAATAGATAATTGATCATAAAGGTGAGACATATCAACCTAAAGATGTGGATCTTTTGAGTTTATTTAAGGTATCCTTCCAATTAGATCTTCCTTCTTCCCAAGAACTTTTTGCATCTACAAGAGTCATGTATAGTAGTTCAAGCTTTACTATAGACTCTATTCCTTCATCCACAGTGCTAAGGCTAATATTTATGTTTGATAGTTTATTAGTAATAGCAAGGGCACTAGATATAGCAGTTTTCCTTATCATTATTAAGCCACTTAGTGCCACATATTTCTTGATTGTCTCTGTACTTTGGTTCTATAAAGCAAAGGTGGGTATTTGCAAGATCATCATGGAAAAAGCGGGCCCTCAAGTGGCAATAAAATTCAGAAAATCAGAGCTAGACAACTTGACGTAAAAATTTGAATAAGTTATCTATATTATTTCCAAAATATGTAAGAATAGTATCTGTAGAAAATTGAATGTAGTTTCTAAACTACTAGGTTTATTTAGAAAAAAATAAAATCTATTCGGTGAAAATTTGAAATTTCAATGCAGTAGTACTTAAATTTCATGGAAAAAATAAGAAGTAGGTGTCTGTCTAACCACCCTTACCACAATAAAATGATAATATATTTTTATAATATTTTAGATAAAAGTAGGGGACTCATGTCTTGATGTGATGCATATTTTTTTGTAATTTTTTTCAAGTAAATAATTAATTATTATTTTTTTGTTACAAATTTTAAAAAATATAAAAACTCGTATGTATAACCACCTTAACTTGGTCAAAACTTCATGAAATTCATATCATTTTAATCTTATTGTATGCAAAGCATAGAATGTGACACATGTTTCAGATTCAAAAAATGTGATACCATTTGAAAGTTATAGATTTTTTTCAATCAACCTATCAATCAGGACTTTAGTCGTAATTCAAATAGAAAATGAATAATAATTATTTATTAAATTCAAAGTAAAGCATAATTTATATTGTTGGAAAGCTGAGAATCTCCTTTAAAAATGCTTTTCATTTCATCAATTTTTGGTAAAAAAAAAGTCATCAGCCACATGGGTCATCATGTCACTTAGATATCGCCACTTTTTGGCCCATCATGATCTTGCACATACCCAAGCATTTTCCTCTAGTTTCATAATGTAATGCCACTTTTGATTGTTATTGTCACTTGCTAAATCATAAAAATCTGCTTGAGTGCCTATTCAAATTTCAATCCAAATCATTTTGTCCTTTGTACTTTGTGTCTAGTTAGACCACTTTAGACAATATGATATTAAGTTTTGTGCTTCTTCTTCACAAATTTGAACATCCTTCAATCCCTTCAAGGTTTTGTGATGTACATCTACACTTTTATTTTTGATATATTCTAGATTTTCCTCTATAGTCCTTTCTTCTAAGTCATTTCTAGTTTTTTCTTTTAGTTCGATGATGTGTGCTTTCAAAAAATCAACCATAATTTTGAGATTTTCTATAGTAGACACTAATGTATTAATGCTTGCACCATTGATTACCTCTTGTAAAAATTTTATTGCTTCTTCCAAGTCTAGAGTGTACTTCAAATTTCATGCTCATGTTGGGTCATATCATTTTGTAATATTCATTCTTGTTCTATAACCTCTTGCTTGATCTCAATCGAAGGAATAACAATACTTTTCCTTTTCTTACCTATTCTCCTTGAACTACTGAAGGCTTCAGTCTTAGACCTATCCTCTAAGCCTGATCTTCTAGGCTCCTTAGGGATTCCTAGAAGCACTTCTACATAATGAACAACTTCCTCCTTAGTCACTTCATAATCCAATTGAGAAACCCAAGCAAGTATAGGCTCAATTGCTTTCATGTACCAAAAATAGGTAGACATAAGGAAATTGATGTCTTCAAAGTATCTTTCTACCACACTCTTGGGTATTATTATTCTCTCATTCACTCATCTGAAACTTTTCAAAGAATGCTAAAAGAGAATCCTCTTGAGCATCAGATCCACCAATATTCATCCTAGTATTTCTTATCTAATGTGCAATTGGTTTTGTATTTGACCATTCTACTTTTCCAATTACCAATATTTCCTTCGTGAAGTATCAAAGTATCGTACCTGAATGTATTCTTTTTTCTTCTTGATTTCTTTCAAAATTTTCATCAACTTCTATCGAAGTAACTCAAAAAGATCATAATCAACACCATTTTGAATCATATTAAGTGCACAATGTGAGAAGTAGTAGCAAAGACTATTTAGCCATCGTTAGGTAGGTAGATTTTATGTCCAACAAGCATTGCAGCATATCAGATAGCTTGATTTCCAAATGAACTCAAGGTGAGTTCCTTTCCTTTGAGAGTAGCACCATTC
Organism: Sequoiadendron giganteum; assembly: GCA_007115665.2. Lineage (NCBI taxonomy): Eukaryota > Viridiplantae > Streptophyta > Pinopsida > Cupressales > Cupressaceae > Sequoiadendron > Sequoiadendron giganteum. The sequence continues at coordinate 12,882,698 of CM021100.1, forward strand.
CTTTCAATTAATTCCTTGATATTGATAGAATGTTTCCCTGGAACTAGTTCAGAGGACCACAAACCAGTTACATCCCTTATTTATTCCTTGGTTATCAAGTATGCATTATCAATTTAGATAGATTCATCATGAATCCTGCTCAATACAATTCTAATGTACCTCTTATTGAATTCAAAATATGGAAACTTCTACCACACATCCAATTGATTTTCAATTTGGGTTTTGTATTTTGGATTAATGGTATAATAATTTTCTTCCAATTCGCTTGTCCATAAAATACTTAATCCATTAAATATTTCTTCTATTTTCCCATGTATGTTTGCATAAGTATCCTCAATAGGTGAAACTCCAAAGGGAGTGCCAAAAAATGCACCCATCGAGTCTTCCAATAGAATTTTCCAAGAACAACTCTTCAATTTAACTTGTAATCTCTCTAAGACATTTACTACCTTCAACCCTTCCATTACATTTAAAATGAAAATTCTAGAGAAGATTTGAGTAAGTAGAAAACCTATTGAATTTTTTTCAATGAAGATTAGTGTTTTGATGTTTTTCTTCTAGGAGACACCTCGAATCCACTTCCTTTTCTTCAATTTACTTCTCCTTTGCATCAACTAAATTTTTATTTTCAAATATATTTTTAATTCTATGTTTTGACTCGTATCAATAATTGCTTCAGCAATGAACTCCTTAGAAAAAGTTGATAAACTTTGAAACCTTATATTCATAGTTAATTTATAGTCTCCACAAATTTCCACATCACAATATTTTATTCTGTAACATTCTTCTATAGCTTCAAAAATTTCTCTTTCAATATATATCTTCATGCCAAGTCTTGACACCTTATATTACCAGGGGGCTTAGTATGGGCTTAATTTTTAGAATAAATATATGTACCAAAGGTAGGTATAGATGCATTTGATTCATCCTTATTCTCAAGTTTATTTTTCCTCCAAATCTTTTCCATTTCCTTCTTAACCCTAGTACGATCAATTTTCTTCACAGGTTCATTCCTCTTTACTGGATTGGACTGTCTTTTGTTTTTGTTGCTCCAAACTCTTGAAATATGTATGGGATTGTTGCAAGAGTAGCACACAATACTTCTCTAACTTCTATTCATCCTTGATCTGTAGTGGTTAGCCTTATTTGCAAATACATTGCATGTATAACACTAGCCATTAAAATATTGAAACATTCTCCTATTATTATATATATTCATCATTTGATTTTTGCACTCAGTAATTCTATTTCCAAATTTCTTGCATGCAAAACATTGTCCAAAGAAAGATCCAACACTTTGATTAATCTATAAAAAAATGTATGTTTGTGCCCTTTCCTCTTACATTTCATACCATTTTAATTAATGTCAACTAATAAAAGGACAATATGAGAACAATATAGTCAAAGTTGGAGATTATATTTTAATGAAAAATAATGCATTTACACATTACTAAATTTAGGAAATTAATCAAAATGGTTTAAAATGTAAGAGGAAAGGGAAAAATCATACATTTTTTAAGAGATCAATCAAACTAATTTTTAAAGGATGTATTTCTAGTGGTTAATAATTGAGTAAAAATATCCATTCTGACAATATTTTGATATCAATAGGATGAATGATAGAATGAGGTGATGAGTAAAAAATCAATTATTGAAAATTGACTACTTAATCAAGTGGACCAACTTATATTGAGTCAAATAATGATCTCACAACCAATGAATTAATAGAAAAGTCACCTATCTATAAGTGGGGTTATAAGGAATATTGTTTGAAATATTGAATAGAAGGTGGTGAGCTGTTTGAAAAAATGCCTCAAAGAAATATCACCATGAGACCCCATTTCTTTGAGGCATTTTTTCAAACAGCTCACTACCTTGTCAATGTGGTAATTCTAGTACCGATAAGGTAAATCAAAGTTCTTCAAAGCTGAATTCAAGTACTCGTATCTTAGCAAAGAAACTTCTTCAAGAAGGATACTGTTAGCATAATATGACAGTGACCTCTACATCAGTACCACCAGGTGGTTAAACATGAGGGTTTAAAGTTTTCAAAAAATTAAAAAAATCAAGAAAATAGTAAAAATAAAAAATCGTCCTCTAGTGCAAACTGCATAGGTGATGCTTTGGGAAAGTACTATGATGAAAAGCTAGAAAAAAAGCATCATGAGTAGAATCAAGCATTCATGTGGACCTTTTCAAGTGGAAGTGTCTCATATCCTCCATGACAAATCTAGTATTCCCTCCATTTATCCATACCATCATTATCCCGATCTTCTAGCATACCTTGATCTTGACAAAAGTTCAATGTATACTTTGAATTTCCTCATGAATAGAAGAATTTTGACATGGTATTTACCATACGTCCCAGGTTTTCTTCATAATCCTATTTGTCAAAACTCTTTGCATGGTTTTCGAAACTAATATCTTGACTTGTCCATTGTGTTATGAAACATTGCTAGACACTAAGGGTAGGTTCTTGCACTCCCATTTTTGAATAACTATTGATACATTTCCTACATCTCACAATTTGATATCGAGACTGTGATCTAGGTATCATTTATCTTGAAAAATCCAAAAAACACTTGCAAAGTCATCATAAAATCCAAAAACATTCAGAAAACTAGAAAATCCAAAAACATCCAAAAAATTGAGAGCTCGAAAATCTAAAAACATCCAAATCATTTCAAAATCCAAAAAAAGGTCAAAAATCACAAAAAATCAAAAACATGGTCATCAAACTACAAGGATTTTGCATATATAATGTAGGCAAGGCTAATCTTTGATCAACCTATGAAGCAAAAGTTTTCCTTAGTATTTTGATTTTTGGCTTTTACTTTTGGCTTCGAGAGGATCCGCATGCAAAGGAAGTTTTGGTTCTGAAAGGCGTGCGCACCATGTGGTGTTTGCATGCATTTTTTTTATCGCTTTCCTTTCAGAAGAAATTCGAGTCACATGTCAACTTGGCGGAAGATTTCTCAAAAATGTTTTTCGCAAATTTGAGAATACCCGCTCATTTGACATGTCATCTCTTTGCTGCAAGGGAGTTGTGCTTCAAGGATTTTTCTCTTTGCAGTTTGTCGGAGCGTGATTTTCTTTGGTTTTTAGGGAAATTATTTGAGTCGGTGCCGCCAAGCCACGTGATTGGTCAACAAGACTTTTTCCAGGCTATTTTTTGGGATCCTAGCATTTATGGAGGGAAATCTTGTTAAATATCTATGGGATATTAAAGCAACAGTTGAGAGTTGATGAGAAAGGATTGCAATAACCTAATTGAATATCTATGATCAAATTTTGAGCTATCAATTGCAAAAATCTAGCAGTAATTACTTCTGGGTGGAGGCAGCATTTCTCTCTCCTTTGCAGCTATAAATTTGAGGCAGCAACAGAAGAAAAGGGTTCCCTGAAGTTTTCCCTTTTGGAAATAAGTTCTTTAGTTTTCCATAGTTAATAGGAAGTATTTTCATAAAAGTTTGTAGAACATTGCTTCACTTTGGAATTTATATTTGTTTTAACTCAAACTATTTTTCAGGTTGGGATCCAACCTCTATTTTAAAGTTCATTTAATATTTTAAGTACAAACTATTTGGGAGAAATATTTGAAACTATGCATGGCATGGCCTCTATCAATGTTTCCTTCTATATATCTTCATCCACAATAGAACACTTTGTCTAGCTTAATCTGAATAGTTTGATTATTTGATTTCCATGCTGTATGTTTGCATGATAAAATGATAGCCTATAGAAATTGGATTATGTCATTGGACTTCTCTATTTTCTTTAAAGGTTATTATTTATTTGTGTTATATTGTATTAAGAGGAAGAGTTTATGTGGCTTTCGAATGTTTTATGTTAACTCTTGAAACTTGTATGCTTGATCGGATCTTAATGAACTCTTCCTGTGGGTAGATTGAATGACTACACTATGCTTGTATCTAGTCTCTATTGTTCATTCTATTTCCAACAATGAAGGGTTGTGGCATTTTGTGTCTATTATATCATTCATAGAAAAGAACTTGAGGTTTTGAAATATTGCAAAAGCATTGGTGAATCACAACTTTTCATGTTTTATGTTTACATTTTTTCTACCATTTTTCCAAAACTCATAGAAGAGTCGGCTTTCTATAAAAATCCTGGAGGTATTTAGTGAGGCACAGATTGGTCCCCCACTCACTAAATTTTCGATAAGATTGTTAGAGAGGTGCAAGCTTTGATGATCAATAGTTCTTTTTCTAGCACACCTAGTGGAACACAAGTTTTCTAAATGTCTGATTAGAAGTCTGAAAGATTTCTTAAATCAGGCCAAGGAAAGAAACTGGAAGTTTCATGCCCAGTGTCCAAACAAGAGCATCTTTAAAGGGCTATTTCAAGTACTCCCAATTACCCTCTTTGGTACCTAGGAGAAGATTACTTATAGGTTTTGTATCGCCTATAAGAATTAGTAGAGCAAGGAGTAAGAGCCCAAAGTTTAGAGCCTTATCCACTTTGTCGGGAGGCTGAAGTTTCCAAATAAGAATACCGGTTTACCTAATTCATAGGAATATTATCTCCATGGCTCACGTACCCCCTCATGCTCCTATAAATTTTGTAACTTGGGATAGTAGTAGTCTGCTACAACCACCTACTCCCCTAGATGTCTGGCCCGCCATACTCGCTAATGGCCTCAAGGTTCTTCCAAAATTCTCCAAAGAAGACTTCAAGACCCCTTTCAAACACCTCCAAGAAATAGCGGAGGTATGTAGAGTACACAATATAGTGAAAGAAAAAATTTCTATGAGACTATTGGTGGCCTCCTTCAAAGGGAAGACTCAATATTGGTATCGGTTTTTGAGTTTTGATTCTATCAACTCATGGGATCAACTCAGAGAAAATCAGTTCAAATTATTTTTAGAGAAATGTGATCATTCTTCATTGCTACATCAATTGATCACCATCAAGAGAGCTACGTAAGAGGCCATGAGCGACCTCAACACTAGGTTTCGCAAGACCTCATAGAGGATCCCACTAACTACCCAACCTCAAGTTGTGATGGCATTCATGTTCTAGCTAAAGGATATCAATTCAGATATTGCAGTGATGATAACTTATGTGGGAGCAGATATCTTACTCGATGTGCATACGAGTTGGCAATATGCACGAAGAATAATTTGATTGATATTGGGAAGCTTCCACCATGACTTTTGATGCCTGTATTTGTGGAAATTTTGGGCGTGCCTCAAGAGGAAGCTGCTCTAAGCACTTCCACAATGCAGGTGATGGTTTTAGGTCAACCAAAATCCATGTATGTGTACCCCACCACAAAACGAAACCATTGGGTTCTTCCTCAATAGCGGTGGACATCAACGATATGAAGAGCCTCATGAGGTTCTTTTCCAACAAGTTATTTCTCATCAAGTTCCAACAAGTGGCCCCTCCAAAGCAAGCTACTTAGACCTATCAAGGAGGAAGGCCATCCTATCAGTAGAACACATACCAAGGACCCTTGAGTCAAGGAGGTCAACAAGTGGCATCCACAAACTAGATAGTTCCAATCACCATGCCATTTTAGACAATCAAGGACAACTAGAGCAAAGAGTTAATCCCAGGCCAGAACAACCTAGCCAAAGATGAAAATGCATGGTGCTTCCCTTGCAATGACAACCATATGCCCTAAAATTTTCCAAGGGGAAATATGCAACAAAAGATAGTAGACCAAAGAAACAAAGGCACACTTCCAAATGTGGAAGGATATGATTCCTCTAAAATGGAAAATTCCCTTTAGGGTGCAAATGAAAGGAATTCCCATAGAAAAAGATTTGGATATTGCACCCGATCAAACACTATTTTCATGGATAGAGGAAGAAGATATGATATTCGCCAATGAAGCTCCGATGACCAGTACTCCATAGGTATAGTCTGACTACAATATTTGATCCAAGAGAAGGCTCATGGGAGAGTATGTGCCACAAGTTCTGCCTCGTCCTTAGCCACACCAAACACCACAACAAGAAAAATAAATCTTGCAACCAACTGTTCGACCAACTCAGCAGCAGTAGATTCCACCGTTGCCCAACAAGTCATTGAATAAGATTCCAAACCCATTCATGATGGACCGTTTTCCTCTAAAGCTAAGGGACATTCCATTGGTTAGGCCAAAGGTTCCAGCAGTTGGAGCACTCAACTTGGTGGAGTAGTTAAATAAGGCACCTACCAATGTGTCCCTATGGGATGTTATATCTATTCCCAAGAAAAATAAATTGCTCTGGGTAGCATTGAAAAATGAGGAACAAAGATAACAGATGGGCGCAACTCCGTCATGTGATAGAAGTAAATATAAAGGACCCACATTTGTCCCTTAAGCTTCAAAAGAAGAAACTTATACAAATGAGGTGGGCAATGCAAAAGAGAAAGAGGTAAGCAAGTCAAAGCCCATGCCTTTCTTTTTAACATTAATTGTGGGAGATAAAATTTTGCACAATAATATGATTGATTCAGGAGCCAGTACAATGGTCATGCAAAAGAAATTGGATGATACCTCAATGCTTAAGTATGCGCCCCTTGAGAAAGGAACCATACAATTGGTCGAATAAAAGATCTATCTTTGACCCTCTTTTCATGCCTGAGCCAGATAGTCTCACAAGAAGTAGTGGTGATAAACACCCCCCCAATCTTTGGGATGTGTCTTTCCAGATATTTCACTACAAAGCTTGGTGGATACTTGGCACTAGACTAGTCTCATCTGATATTGAGAACCAAGCATAGGGTGAAGATGAATATCTTATCTGAATCTTTGCACCCTGAACATATAGTGGAAAATGCAGTCCTCTATTTTGAAGCAATGCATACTTCCTTCTCAAGATAGGAGGGATATTTTATGGAGATGCTGGAAGACAAAGAAGACACGAGTGAGCAGACTCTCAAAGATGAGGTTCTCCTCAACTATTTCATCGACTTCGACCCATTTGACAATTTCCATGCCATGGGACTAGGAACATACATGATCTTCGATGATGACCTGATCTATCTAAAATTGATGAAGGATTGGGAAAAAATTGATGATCTGATGGATAACCGTCTATGGACCCTATACTTTGATGAAACAAAGTACAAATTCAGTTGTAGATTAGGAGTCTGATTACTGTCCCCGACAAGATCAAAGATCCTTAAGGCCTATCATTTTCAATTCTCATGCTCTAATAATGACACAAAATATGACTTAGCCTTGATCCACAGTTTGATTCTCACTGAGTGAATGGGACCAAAGAGGTTGTAGGCATTCAAAGATTCTAGATTTATTGTGAGCTAGGTCTATGGGCAAGAAACTACTAAAAAAACAAAAATGAATTCATATAGACATCAGATATGGGATTTTATTGAACACTTTGAAGCTTTCAATGTGCAAGTCATTCCCCAATCCCAAAACAATGTAGCTGATTAGATGGATTCATTTTGATCATAGTTTGAACCTATTTTTTATTCAACAAAAAATTAGAATTCAATACAGATCATCATCCAACCTTCAATCCATGACAATGATCAGAACTGGCAAGTGTTTTAAAATGATATTAAGATTGCCACCTTGATCCAAAAGTCGAAAGGAGTTTTTTACTATTCACAACTAGGAGTCCCCTTCCAAAGAGAAGGTAATCTAGTTAGAAGGAAATAATCTCGCTTGATTTTTAATCTCCCTCTAAAATCTCTTCAATTGTGAAGATGTTAGGAACGACAAGCAAAGGTTTACCTCGCATGAAAAATATTATGAGGAGCTCAATATTGGAAATGGTAGAAAGCTAAAAGTTAGAAGGAATTTTTCATGGGAAGATAAAGAAAGGTTAAGGTATATATGTTCTAGATACAACAAAGTTATAACTTGGACCTGTGATGATCTTAGAGGATACAATGCTGACATAATCTAGTATACCATTGAATTGGTGGAAGGATCAAAAACTGTCTGATAGAAGAAAAGGCCTTTCAATCCAAAGGTAAAGGTATTGATGGCACAGGAGCTCACCAAATTTATTGAGTCCTAAATCATTTACCCAATTAAGCATTCAACATAGGTGTCTAATTTGGTACTGGTTTAGAAGAAGAATGGTGGCATTAGGCTTTGTGTCAATTTTTGAGATCTTAATAAAGCTTCGTTGAAAGATCACTACCCTTTTCCGTCAATGGAGCAGATCCTATAGACTATGGCTAGATCGTAGATGTTATCATTTCTTGATGGTTTCTTAGGTTACAACTATGTGTATGTCAAGGAAGGCAACCAACATGAAACGATTTTTACCACCAAGTGGGGAACGTTTGCATATGCAAAGAAGCCCTTCAAACTCTCAAATGTCATTGCAAATTTTCAACAAGCAATATACATTTCTTTTAGAGGATTGATCAATTTGATCATTCTAATTTATTTGGATGACCTAGCAGTCTTTTCAAAGTCAAAGGTTGATCATTTTGATCATCTAGAATAGGTTTTCAAAAATTTTCAAAAGTTCAAGATTTCTTTAAATCCCATAATATGTGTTTTTGGAGTACCTCAAGGTAAGCTACTTGGTTTTGTAGTATCCAAGGAGGGAATTGCAATAGGTTTTGAAAGAATGAGATCTATAATGGATTTACCCCTATTGGTGAATCAGAAAGGGATGCAGTCTTTCTTAGGGAAGATTAACTTTGTTAGCTGGTTCATTTCAGACTTTTCAGGCATTGCAAGACCTATCATGCTGATTCTCAAGAAGAACTTGATGTTTAAATGGAGCCCTGAAGGAAAGGCATCTTTCAAGAAGATAAAGATAGATATCTTCGCTACTTCGGTGTTGGCTAACCCAGACTTTTCTAAATATTTCCTACTCTATTTATACAATGGTCAGCATAACATAGCTTTTGTGATCACTCAAAAGGATGGAGCGAATAACAAGAAGCATCCAAATGATTTTCAATCAGGAACCCTTAAGGGTTATGAAACTACATACAATTTTGTAGAAAAGCAAGATTTTTCTATTATTAAAAGCCTTAAAAAGTTCCAACACTTGGTGTCGACCAATAAAATTACCATCCTGGTTTCTCACCCTAGTGTACGAGAATATATTACCCAAAGAGAAATAACTGAGAAGAGAGCCAATTGGATCACCAAGATCCTAGAAAATGGTGTGGAAATCAGACTAACTAAGCTAGTTCGGGGAAGAGGTCTCTGTGATTACCTTGCACAAGAATTGAGTTCCAAAGTTGAGAAGGAGATCATTCAAGTCTACTCAAATCAATTTGAGTTTCATGACTATTGGGTGGTAGATCAGATGCGATATATGCAAAAGGGGCACTACCCAACTAGCCTCCCATTCCATAAAAGGAGATACTATTGACTGCAAGGCACTAGGTATGTATTAATTGAAGGGACTTTATTTAAAAGAAATTATGATGGTGTGTTTCTCTGATGTTTAGGTAAGCACCAGGAAGAAAAGGTTCTTAAGGAACTCCAGAGAAATCCTAAGGGTAGACACTTCTTCTCCAATACTACCACCTTGAAAATTATGCAAGTGAGATACTATTGGTCCTCAATGTTTTTTGAAGTGCACTATTTAGTGCAGAAATGTACTCAGTGCCAATTATTTGTTGGTAAAAGAAAAAATTTCTCCTTTCCTTTAAGTCCAATTCCAACCAAAGAGCCTTTTGCTCAATGGGGTTTGGATTTTGTCGAGATGATAAATCCTATTTCTAGTGCTAGCCACAAATGGATCCTCATAGCGAATGATTACTTCACAAGGTGGAAAGAGGCCATCACCCTGAAAAATGCTACAAACGGTGAGATTATCAATTTCCTCAAAGGTTTGGTGACTAGATTTGGTTCACAAAAAACTATCATATATGACAATGCTCGGGCCTTTGTAGGTTCGAGGATGTCATATTTTTCTATCAACAATGGGATCTACCTCAAGACTTCATCAAACTACTACCCACAAGGAAATGGGTTAGCAGAGTCAACTAATAAAAACCTAATTAGGAACTAATCAAGCTTATTGGGTCTGAATGAAAAAGATACTGGCACAAGCACCCGTGGGCTACTCTATGGGCAGATCAAATCACACCAAAGTAGATCCTAAAGGAATCTCCCTATGAATTAGCATATGGGAAAGAGGTATTGTTACCTATTTCCATTCAATGTCCTGCTTTACAGCTACTGAAAGCCCTAGAAATAGAGGAAAGTGTCAGAATGGAGGTACGAATAAAAAAATTTACTCAAGCTTGAGGAAGATAGAGAAAAGGCCTTTGGAGCCATGATCAACCGCCAATAGACGATCGAATGGTGGTTTGAAAAGAAGAATTTTGACCCAAATTTTTAGGAAGGAAGCCTAGTACTATTTAATATGATGAGTGCACTACAAAACCAGGGAAGCACACCAAATTCAAAGCATTGTGGAAGTGATCCTTCCAAACTAGCATGTGCAAAGGAAATAATGTGTATGAGCTTGAATATATGGAAGGAAATGCTTTAGATATATTGGTGAATGATATTTATTTGAAATTGTTCTATTAAAGTAAACTGTTCTTTAATTTTTTTTATAGTTATGTATCATATGTAAATTTTTTGTAAATATGTTTTAGTTTTAAGAATAATCCATGAGGGAAACAAGAAACAAATAAGAAGTATGAAATTATTGTATTATATATATTCATTGAAAAATTTACAAGTGTAATATAGCTTGAGGCTTAAATTTTAACTTGAAGCTCTCTCGAGCAAAACCCAAAAAGAGTCCTTCAGCAAAAAGAGCAAAAAGAAGCGAATGGAAGCAAAATACAAAAAGATGGAAAGATTAGGCCTCTAGTCATAGTTACAGGAGTAGGTTGCCCATATTCATTCTTTTCTTCTTCTTCTTCTTCTTCTTTATTGACAGTGAAATGGGGGACACAACAACACACAACACATGGACCTCAACCTCTAGTCTCCATGGTTGAATGCCAGAAACTCAAAATGCTTCCTAAAGTCCATCCTAGGAATGATTTCCATGCCATGCTTTTGCAAGAAGTAGCTAGCCACAGGATAAGACAACAAGCAGTGACTTTCAAGGTCCATAGTGTGGAAGTCAATAAGAAAGTGTATCAAGGGCACGTCTATCCCATGATCAACGTGCTTGCAAAGGTCCATTACACTTGGAATACTGACACTTGAGATAACAACTTGCACAATCTCATTGAGGCCTTCCAGTAGAGAGGTGTCAAACATTTGACACAACTCCACTATCTAGGGTTTGGTGATGTTCAGGTCCAAGAGGGAGGCCACAAAGTGAGACACGACGTTGCAATTGATCCTCATTTGGTTCTCATCCTTCATAAAGTCCTAGCTAACAACCCAACAAAATGAAATTATCCCAAGGCTGTCACACCTCTTCAGTAGGCGCTTAATTCTATCAACAATGATCTCCCTAGTGAAGGAATATTGTGGCCTTTGTGAAAGGAGACAAACATGAGTGCCTAGGCCAACAAACATAGCTAAAAGCAATTGGGTGAAGGATGATATGGAGATAGCGAAAAGGCTAGCTAAACTTAAAAGGATTATTTTTTATGAATATTACATTAAGTTGGCATAACTATTTATAGAAAAGAGGTGTCAGCAAACCTATATAGCAGAAAGTCTATTTTTGGACCGATGACAAGGGGAAAAATATCAAAGCAGCTAGAGGATAGGGGATAAATCATATGAAGAATCTGACATAAGTTCCTAAAAATTAAATTTGTGCATTGGGAGTAAATGTTCACATAAGTCGATCATCGATGTGTGTCCTTTTCCATCATCAACATCAACTAGTTCGCTTATGTGAAAATACATGGATTAACATGCTAAAACCTAACAAATTAAATGAGCACACCTTTCAAATGTACCTTGCATCACCTAAGCATGATTTTCATAACTAAAAGCATGCTCCCCAAAACAACGAGCTTATTTGTAAAGAAAGGTGGCAAAGAGAATGCACTAATTCCATTCTCGTAGAGTTTTTGGTATTCTAGAGGGATACAGATCTCAAACCCACATGTATCACCTCATTGGCAATATTTAATGGAATAGTGGCAATGGCGTCGAATTAACTACACCAAAAAGTAGATTATTCTAAAGTAGCAAAAGGCAAGTGACCATTTTTACTGAAGAAACTCTTTGTAAGTTTTTGAAGTAGCCATGGCGGAGCCATCAACAACTGGTAGAGGGGTTGAAGCTTCATCACTTGAAGGCCCATTTTTTTTTATATCTTTGGGAAAAAATTGTTTGCCAATGCTCTAGTGTGTGAAGAGTGGCCGTTTGAATTTTGTAGAAGGTTGCAGGTAGATAAAAGTATTCCTAGAGAGGCGATGGGAGATGCTACCAACAATATTTTTGATCCAAAATTGGCGAAAAAACCTAAGAGCCTTATAGAGGGAGTATTTCGAACAATGTTAGATTATGGTGCATCAAAGGGTTTTGCCTATCGGCTCTGGAATTTTGGTTTTCCATAGTTCATGTTTCCTATTGTACACTCATGCCCAGAGTTAGTAAATGTATGTGCCAGAAGGTTCAATAGAGAAACTAGAACCATTGTGTGCAACAAGATCAAGTTCATGATTTCTGTTGAAGCCATACGGGATATGTTGAGTATCCCTTCCAATTGGGGCACTGAGCCATTTGTTGAGGAAAATATGGAGATTATCTTGGAGGAAGAAAACCAGAAAGAAAGTTTCTATGAAAAGAGATGAAAAAAAGATCATCGAGAGGTTAGTTTGCTTTTCCCCTTGCACATAAAAAGTTTAAGAGTGAAACATAGGATCTTTTCTCAATGTTGGCATGGACTTTTGGCTTTGATAATGACGAGGAGGTCTATCCCTTCTATATGAGCCTATCCCTCATACTCAAATGGGAGAGTGGGCGGATATATTATGACTTTGTTGATGTAGTAGGTGCAAGCATGTTGGAGAAATTGAAGAATTACCATACCTAGTACAAATTCAAGTATTCCTTTTTCTTGGCTCACTTGATTTTGTATCAAGTTTTTTGGTTTTTGGAGAAACATTTACATGTTTCTAGGCTTGATGTAAATGGTTTATGTTAGCTAGTTTCTTTATGGACCTATGTATTGTCAAAAACATATAATTATTATTGGTTTGCAAACCATTTTCTGAGATTGACGCTTCAAGAATTGTTGTCATTTCTTATGGGTCATTTTTCTCTCGAGGTTTTGCAATGGGTCAAAACTATACTGGTTCCAGTGGATTATTTCTTCAGAGAGGATTTCACATTTATTAGATTTCATGGTTTTGTCAGAGAACCTTTATGAATCCCCATATTTGTAATGGATAGAGTTTTCACATTGGAGGAAAGTCATCAGGCAACTCTTGTCGATAATGCTTATGGTAGAGGAAGGAACAAGACAAAGTTATATCCACTTCCCCTTTGCATTTCCAATAGTAAGGTGATACTGGATAAGTGGGAGGTGTAGAAGGAGCTTACAAATCTGTTGGTGACCCTAGGCTTAGTCCTTATCTGTGACATGTGGGACTAAATCTGACAAGGCTTTTCACCTTAAAACATGAAATTCAAGAGTATTTGGAGTCTAAGAAGAATCCAACTCAAGAAAGGGCAGAAGTATACATTTTCTTGGCCCTCATACCAACCAGCCAGTTGAGATGGCTAAGTTTCTATACATCGTAGGTGGATTATCAAAGGAACCTTCTAATAAATAAAACCCTCAACAATAAAATGAAGGGAAAGGGGTGGTTGAAAATTAAGAAGACATATTTCTTAAGGTTTTGACAAGAGATGGGATGACAAAATAGGTTTCTCTGATATGTTCATCCACATGATGAATAGTTCAAGGAAATTTATGACCAAGAGGCCGACTTCGACAATAGCAACCTAAAGACTAGTCACAAGATAACAAAGGAACAACTTTCACACCATATTTCTTGACCCCAAGAGCCTAACTGAGGAAGAAGCTCAAACAAAAAGGACTCACAAGCCACATCCTCTATCAGTGTCTGAAGTAAGGGAAATAGAGTCTGATGGTCCCCAAGAGGGTTTTCTATGGAACAAGAGGGCCAAGTTTCAACAGGATCATCGGCTAAAGGATCAGAATGTGCTAGCTTGGGTTGAGAAAAGAGAAGGAACGTACAAGACCTGGGCATAATCGAGGTAGCAATCGATCATGAAGAAGAAGTAGAATCCGCTCTACAAAATATTCAGATGATCATGATCTAGGTAAGTCTCACTCCCCCTCTTCTTCCTACCTTTGTGTCTCTAGTTACTCCTTTTCCCCCATCTGTTGAAGGAAATCATCTATCCACAGAACCTGAGCTTTTGGTCCTCAATGAGCCCCCTACTATTGTTAATACACCTTTTTGATGTACCCTCACGTGCCAAGCAAGCAGTATCTATTTCAACCACTATTGATTCTTTGATCACCCTATCTAGGGCCCCTATCAATTAAGCTGAATCATCCATGTTTCCCATTACCCTAGGTCTATCCTCATCTGGGAAAAAATATCCCATTCCTCTCGCTTCCCTTTTTACTCATACCAGTCCTTCCGGGGCCCAACCTCAATTTGTCATCCCACCGTGTTCTATGATTACCCTCCTATTTGCCTCCCCACATGCTCATACATTTGAAGTCTCTCCTTTTGTCACTCTTTTTAGTCTTCCTCCTAGTAATTCTATTGTAACATACAACATTAAAATCCCACAAACTCTTCAAGAACATTTTGAAGCAACTAAGTAGGCCCGACAAGCTGTGAAATAGAGAAGGCTATTGAAGAATGTTGAATTGATGACCACCAAGAAAATTCAAACCTATTTCAATGAAGAGTGAAATTCTCTATGGATTACTACTATGAAATTGCTCATATCCTGACCTGAAGGACAAATGAAGATGGAGGACTATGACATCACGACCATGGGTCTAGATTTGAGTGAAATTCACTTATGTGATAAGGTGGACCTAGCCAAGACCACTCAGAAGGTAGTATATGCAGATTATGAGAGGTTGGATCAGAAAATAAAGAAGTAGGAGGTAGAGCTAGAGAATGTAAAGGAAATAGTTAATAGACTATAAATAGAAATCAATGCCTAAGATGTTGAAATGGCCCCCTAAGGAAAATACTTGACTAGCAGGAGAAAGCAACAAGATCGCTCACGTAGAGTTAGGTTGAGAAAGTTCAACTATATGCCAAGATTGATCTAGGTTGGAAGTTGAGCTTGTCATTGAGAACCAATCAAATGTAGAGCACCACCATGCTCAGGAAAACATAAACAGAGAGCTGGACAATACTTGATTTCAGGCTTCTGACAATTTGCAAAAGGCCCTAGCGAAAGCAGAAAAGTTTAGACATGACAAGAAGGAAGTCAAGTCTACTCTACACGCACGTGACCAAGAGATCATAAAATTAGGTTTCAAGCTGGAAAATTTCCTCAAGGAGAAAAATGAAATGGAGGAGAGTGTGAAAAAAAAAAATTTATCTACTTCAAGAGCTAGAGGTTACACAAAGATCTGCGACCATTCCTATACTAAGAAGGCTACTATCTGCCTACTAGGAGTGAATCATAATTGTGCTCACCATCCTTATACTATCTCTATATTTTTTTAAGGATGCTCAAGAGTTAAATGAAAGGGCTGGCCCACTGTCTAACTATATTTTGTGGGAGTATGCCCCCTGAGTAGTAGAATCCCAGAGTCTTATTTCCAAGTTGTGTGTGGCCACTGATGAGGCTCCAAGAAATGTAGTAATGATAGATCAAAGGGTTGCCTCCAGCAAAGCAAGAGAATTCATCCACTTTCACAAGGTCACAACAAAGAGCAAGGAATAACAAGCAGTGTTGAACAAGAGGGTTGATGAAATCAAGAAGGATTTGGGTGTCTTGCATAGCTTTAGATTGCCTACCTTCCTTTCACCAAATGGATATGTGCTATAAGTCAAGCAACTTACAAACGAAATCAGAAATAAGGTTTAGACTGAACTATAGAACTTCCAGAATCAAGAAAAAAACTCCATTGTCGATGATGTCAAGCATGAGATTCTTCCACTTTCTCATCTCTATTATCACCTGGGAGATGTTTCTGCAAGATGGAGATTCATTTCTTTTAAATAATTCTTCAAGCTAGATCAAGCATACAATGTCATTTGTAGTCTTGTTTGATCAACTGATGTAGATTGGGAGATGGAACATTCCACTTTCCTCAAACTCCAAGAATTTATAGAGGTCTAGGTTCATGCCTCTGCAAGCGAAGGCCCCATGTGAGTTTCCAGAACTATGAGGCAACGTTTTTCCTTGGTATTTTTATTTTCAACTTTTACTTTTGGCTTCAGAAGGATCCACATGGAAAATAATTTTTGGTTCCAAAAGGCACACAATGTGCCATGTGGTGGTTGCACACATTTTTTTATCACTTTCCATTCAGAAGAATGTTGGGCCATGTGTTAGCTCGGTCAAATATTTCTCAAAAATGCTTTTTGTAAATGTTGGGGATACAGACATGGTTCTGTCATCAAGATTAGCATCTAAGAAAATAGTGCCTTAGTGATTTCATTTCAAAATCACAACAAAGACATAAAACATCTGTGCCATAAAGTGGAAGAAGGCACAGTGAATCCCCCATTGATCCTCTGAGAGAAGTAAATGCTTAACAAATAACAGATTCAACACAAGCACAAATTCAAGAACATGAATCAAACATCATGAAAGACAAAACATATGAACACATAGATATACGTGGGGAAAACCTTTTCAAGTAAAAAACCCCATCTCCAAAACATTCAACTCACCTGTATTATTCAGTAACAAAAAACCAGTTACAATACAAATGTAGAGCTATGCTCTTCAGGATAATACATCTTGTCCATCTCAAAAATGAATACAGGCTACACAAACCAGAATCTCACATAGTTACAATGTACTCAAGACATATTCCGAAGATTCCCTTTAGCTCCTTAGGAATAACTGTCTCAGCTAGCCTCTCAGCTAGCACAACCCCAAGGTCTCATAGTAGGTTTACATTGTTACAAAACTGAAAGGCAGAGTGTTCGCAGTTACAATGCCTTAGCATACTGCTTAAACACACTTCACACCTCTCCCTCTCCCTGTCAACGGCTATCCCTTCATGTCCAATGTATTTGACTTCTTTTAGTCATACATCACCATCAATGTCCCCACCGAACACAGGCCTAAATCTAGACTGCTTTGACCATTCGAGCAAGCAACTGATCTACACCCAATTGCATTGAGCTACCTAGACATTCAAACCATTCCTTAATTGGGTTTCAATTCCAGCTAGAAGTTGTCTTGCAATAACTACCTATGACTATTCCAATCTTCGGCCAATCGCCTGTTGCTCTGACACCAAGTCCAACTCGGTCAAACTGTACCCCGAGCCCATCCGAGCTCCTACCATGTTACCGCTGAGTCATAGTCACCCAGCCGTGATAAAGCGGTGAGCTCATCCGAGCTCACCTCTCGACACCATCGAGCTCCGTCATACCTTCCCCATGCTACCACTGGTTAGTCTGGCCCACCTCACACTATGGTGGTAACTTCCTGCACAAACCTCGGTCTCCAACTGCACTACCACTGGGCTTGGAATTTCCCATCTTGGTATGGTAGTAATCGTATCGTAGACTGCCAGTGGTCAAACCACATCACCACGGCTTAAGGAACAAGCTCTTGCGGTATGGTAGTAGGAACCACCATGGACCGTCATGGCTTCACCGTGCTACCACACCCAGACCGCCAGACCTTCGCAATAAGGAGGTAACCATCACCGAACTCGCCCCTTGCCTGCACTGCACTACCACTGCTCGGTTAGTGAAGACCCATGATAAGGTGGTGACCACCGAGCACAAACATTGGTGGTTAAACCGCGCTACCATGGGGGCCGACAGGCCACCTTGTGGTAGGGTGGTAACCGCCAAATGAACCGCAGGCGGTCTCACCGCGATCACCGCGGTGAGTGGACCCACCACCCATGATAAGGCGGTAAACCTCTTCTGTGAGCCTACCACCACTAAGCTGCTCACCGTGTTACCTCGCCACCGATTGGACCACCTAGCAGTAAGCCAATGCTCTATCAGCCCACCGCTCATCGCACTACCTCGCCACCATCAAGCCACCTCCACAGTAATGAGGTAACTATCAACTTGACAAGTCATTGCCACTTCACTGCACCACCACCATTATAGATCAAGATCACTGTGATAAGGTGGTAACACCACCCAACAACCGAACAGGGTGGCCCACGGTATGGCGGTAAAGGCCCAAAACAAAGAGAAAATGCCCTAGTCTTCAAATGGGTCAACCAAAAATTTGAGGCAGATTCCAACAATCTCCCAGTTGCTGAAGACTTTCAGGAATCCTCCAAGAACTCGAACAAGGAACAAAACATGCTCTCACGCTCCAACCAAGACCACTGCAATCGACATTCAAAATGTCCACCATCTCAGGCAACTGCTCCAAACATCCAATGCAGGAAAAGGAACAAGCCAAGGCGTAAATTCACCAATCTCAGGAATGAAAGAAAATGACCCTTCAGGTGGCAAAGGCAACATAGAAGCAAACTCAAGGCACCAACACAAGCTCAGGAAATAGGACACAAACCGCCATTCTCTAGAACAAGAACACCAATCAGCCATAACAACAACTAGTGACCTGACTGTCCTCATCCAGCTGACCAAACCCATGCGGCTGAACATAGCACCCACAAATCATGCTAATCCATACAACCACCCATACCTCAAAGGTATGAAAAATAGCAGTAGACTCATGCCGTCATAAACCACCCATCTTAGCAGTGAACAAGCACCCTGTATCAACTAGTCATAGACCAAACATGTCCAGGTACTCCCACTACAAGGGTACTGTCCAAATGAGTGCAAATGAAGCAATATCACAAATGATCTAGGCATACCAAGTCCACCAGCTCCTGCATATAGAAGAAAGTAAACATGTAGTTCCAAGGGACACCCACTCTGATCTGCACAACCTACAACCTCTTGCTGCAAGAAAAAATTCTCTCATCAATCATCCACTATTCTTCCAAGGTTCCATATCTGACTGAAGAAGGAAAACCCCTTGTGTCATCACCCGAGTGAAAAACACATGACCATAGAAAATAGTGACCATCATGGCTCCACAAACATCTAAAGTCATATGAAACAAATAGGAAGGACAAGACTAGATTAGAGGGAAACAACAAATCAAAACATGCCCTTCTACAAACCCTTCTAAATGCCAGCTATGACAAGAGTGATATTCTTCTCATCCCAAAGGGAAATCCTTAACATCACCCAACAACACCATGGATGTAAGCATCAAGAAGTTCAGACAAACCCATACACCATCTCCTGCCAGTCCTCAAAAGCACAAGGAGATACACAATGCTATCCATCTTCCATTATGAATCCTTTAGAATCTAAACAAACTCAAGATTCATACCAATGAAAGATAAAGCATAACACACCTGAAAAGTATAATGGGAAAATACCTTTCATAGGAACACGACCGAGCAGACCAAGGAGAAAAGAAAACATGCTCCTTCAAGATATACAAGTCACCGTGACTTACCCAAAAGCATTCTCCTTCAAGGTCTTTGTTGAATTCACATTCAACCAAGGTGCAGGCTTCTTGAACTTTAAGTTGTAACAACAACATTCTCATAAGAATTCCAGCCTCATCTCATTCTCCATGCATCCATGAGTATCAGCAACCTGTCATCTCATGCTGACTCCAATCTGCAATACTACAACAACCATGAAGTCCACCAACATATGACCAATGCACTCAAAACATAGAGAAACCCCATACCACAGTCAAAGCTTCAAGACTTATCATGACACCATGATCTACACATCCCCCTTTGAAGATACCATGCTTCAAGTGAACAAGCTATGGTCCCAAGAGAACAACGAAATGCCAAAACTCTAAGAAAGAGTAATCATGACATAAAGCAAACAAATCTAAACCAAAACCAACATCACCTATCAAGCACCACCAACAACTTATCCAAAACTAACAATGTCTTCCATGGCCCCAAGATGTTGCACACCTTCAAGTAATGAACATGCAGATGCAAAAGAACACAACAAATACAGCACCAAAGAAGGACACCAGTCAATGCTAAAGCTCCCACTACAATGTGACACCGAGCTTTCCAAGCACCATGACTGACCACACAATCACTATCAAAAGCTTACACTAACCAGTTTGATAGGATCTTCATGACAACATGAACCACATGCTATAGGTTCTCATCACTGACTATTCAGGTACTCCAACGCCATCCATCCTCTCATCTCAAAACATCTATGCCAATGCACAAGTGACCATAGACAAGGTCAACTAATAGATTTGCAACAACACAAAAGCAATCACGTGGTTATAGACATTCCACTCCCGAGTTGTCTCACAACAATCAATAGGTAGCTAATATATCAACCAAACAACTCAGAGATCTACCTCAAATGACAACCCATAAAATCTATTATCACATTAGCAAACTGCAAAAATGAGATCTAAAAAAGAACAGCCATGTAGACCACCATGACTCAAACACCAGATCAACAACAGATTTGACTTGCCAAAAATTTCCACAACACAAGCATCATAGTCTAGGAAGCCCGCAAGCACCACCACAAGAAATTTTGAATGAAAGAACACATACCAACATACTTATGCAAAGAAGACACCCTCCTCAAAACCAGTCGAACTGCAGCTATCTCATCTAGTCACACCCCAAAAGCTAGGAATTCAAAAATAGTAGACAACAGCTCCACACAACACAAGTTTTCTCTTGACAATGTAAATCCTACAAAACCACGATGTTTATAAAATAGCCATGCATCTCCATCTTCATTGCTCATCTAGATGACTCACGAGTCTGCACACAACCATCATAGCTAACAAAAACAATGAAAAGAAACATGAAAATGCATAATAGACTTTTTAGGAAAATCTACACAAAACCTCCAAAGCCAAAGACATGAATCTGAACCATGCAAGTGCAAGAGAGAGGCACACAGGAACAACAGATCCATTTCAGACCAGTTCCAACACCACATTCATGCATAAGCAAAAGAGAGAACTAGGCTATCTGGAAGTTGCAGACCACCAAGGTCACTTCATAGCCTCCATCCAATCAGAGCACCAGAGAAATTACCTTCAGTGCTAAGTCAAAAAACACCCAGCACAAGCACAACTCTCCATAACTGATCAACAACATAAGTAATTCCATACCACCAAGGATCCTCTCACATAGACACCCAATATGAACACCACGCTTTGCTACAACACAACCATGAACATATCTCACACCCTTTGCATCAGGAAATTTGCTGCGAGCTATGAGCCTCAGACCATGTTGCCACAACATGACCAACACCAATCATTTCCAACATCTTTCAAACTATGTGTTGAAACAAAGAATCAGGCACAAAACTAGGCTATCCAAAAGTTGCAGACCACCAAGGTCACTTCATAGCCTCCATGCAATCAAAGCACCAAAGAAACTACCTTTAGTGCTAAGTCAAAAAGGACCCAGCACAAGCACAACTCTCCATAGCTGATCAGAAACATAAACAAGTCCATACCACCAAGGAGCCTCTCACATAGACACCCAATATGAACACCACGCTTTGCTACAACACAACCATGAACATATCTCACACCCTTTGCATCAAGAACTTTGCTACGAGCCAGGAGCCTCAGACCATGTTGCCACAACATGAACAACACCAATTATCTCCAACATCTTTCAAACTATGTGTTGAAACAAAGAATCACACACTTCCACTCATCGAAAGGATCAATCACCAACCGATTTCTCCAGATTTCCTCAAGCTTGCCAGGCTAAGAAATCAGCACAAGAGAAAACCCAGAACTACAACAACCAAGAGAAGACTTTGATACCAATGGTTGGTATCATCAAGCCTCAACCTCCTTCAACCAACTATGATACCACTTGTTGGGAATATAGACATGGTTTTGTCGTCAATATTAGCATCTAAGACAACAGTGCCTTAGTGATTTCAATTCAGAATCACAACAGAGACACAAAACACCTATGCCATAAAGCAGAAGCAGGCACAATGAATCCCCCATTGATCCTCTGAGAGAAGTAAATGCTTAACAAATACCAGATTCAACACAAGCACAGATTCAAGAACATGAATCAAACAACATGAAAGATAAAAAATATGAACACATAGATATACATGGGGAAAACCTTTTCAGGTAAAAAACCCCACCTCCAAAACATTTAGCTCGCCTGTATTATTCAGTAACAAAAAACTAGTTACAATACAAATGTAGAGTGATGCTCTTCAGGATAATACATCTTGTCCATCTCGAGAATGAATACAGGCTACATAAACTAGAATCTCACATAGTTATAATGTACTCAAGACATACTGTGAAGATTCCCTTCAACTCCTCAAAAACAACTGTCTCAGCCAGCCTCTCAGCTAGCACAGCCCCAAGGTCTCACAACAGGTTCACATTGTTACAAAACTGAGAGACAGAGTGTTCATAGCTACAATGCCTTAGCATACTACTCGAACAAACTTCATGCCTCTCCATCTCCCTGTCAACGACTATCCCTTCACGTCCAATGTATTTGACTTCTTTTAGTCATACATCACCATCAATGTCCCCACCGAATGGAGGCCTAAATCCACGTTGCTCTGACCATTTAAGCAAGCAACCAATCTGCACCCAATTGCATCGAGCCGCCCAGGCATTCAAACCATGCCTTAATCTGGTTTCAATTCCAGGTAGAAATTGACCTACAATAACTGCCTATGACTATTCCGATCTTCAACCAATTGGACGCTCCCAACCTACCACATGTCATCCTGTCAATCGCCTGTTGCTCTGACATCGAGTCCAACTCGGTCAAATTGTGCCCCGAGCTCATCTGAGCTCCTACTATGTTACCACCGAGTCCAAGTCACTGAGCCGTGGTAAAGCGGTGAGCTCATCCAAGCTCACCTCTGGACACCATCGAGCTTCGTCACACCTTCCTTGTGCTACCGCTGCCTAATCTAGCCCACCTCACGGTATGGCAATAACTGCATGCACAAACCTCAGTCTCCAACTGCACTACCGCTAGGATTGGAATTTCCCATCGCAGTATGGCGATAACCGTATTGCAGATTGGTAGTGGTCAAACTGCATCACCATGGCTTAAGGAACAAGCCTTTGTGGTAAGGCGGTAGGCACCACCATAGACCATCACGGCTTCACTGTGCTACCACACCCAGACTACCAGACCTCTGTAGTAAGGAGGTAACCATCACCGAAATTGCCCCTTGCCTACACCATGCTACCACTACCCGGTTAGTGAAGACCCACGGTAAGGCGGTGATCGTCGAGCACAATAGTTAGCGGTTAAACCGCGATACTATGGGGGCCGATAGGCCACCCTGCGGTAGGGCGGTAACTACCAGACGAACCGTAGGTGGTATCACCGTGATCACCGTGGTGAGTGGACCCACTGCTCGCAGTAAGGCGGTAAACCTCTTTTACCAGCCCACCACCACTACACCCCTCACCGCGTTACCTCGCCACCGAATGGACCACATAGCAATAAGGCAGTAAGCCAATGTTGTATCAACTCACCGCTCATCGCACTGCCTCGCCACCATCAAACCACCTTTGCAGTAAGGAGGTAACTATCAACCAAGCCATCACCACTTCACTGCACCACCGCCAATCTAGAACAAGATCATTGTGGTAAGGTGGTAACACCGCCCAACAGCTGAACAGGGTGGCCAGCGGTATGGCAGTAAAGGCCCGAAACAAAGAGAAAACACCTAAGTCTTCAAATGGGTCGACTAGAAAGTTGAGGCAGATTCCAATAGTAAATATAAGAATACCCACCCATTTGACATGCCATCTATTTGTTGCAAGGGAGTTGTGCTTTAGGGATTTTTCTCTTCAGAGTTTTTCAAAGCATGTTTTTCTTTGGGTTTCAGAGGAAGGATTTGAGTCAGAGCTACCAAGCCATGTGATTGGTCAAGAAGAATTTGCTAGGCTGTTTTCTAGGATCCAAGCGTTTATGGAGGAAAATCTTGTTAAATATCTAAGGGATATTAATGCAGCAGTTTAGAGTTGATGAGGAAGGATTTTCATAATTAAAG
Source organism: Sequoiadendron giganteum (assembly GCA_007115665.2). NCBI lineage: Eukaryota > Viridiplantae > Streptophyta > Pinopsida > Cupressales > Cupressaceae > Sequoiadendron > Sequoiadendron giganteum. The sequence continues at coordinate 12,906,803 of CM021100.1, forward strand.
ATCTATTATCAGATTCTGAGCTATCAGGTGCAGATATCTAACAGTAATTACTTCTGGGTGGAAGCACTATTTCTCTCTCCTCTGTGGATATAAATTTGCGGTGGCATAGAAGAAAAGGGTTCTTGAAGTTTTCCCTTTTGGAAATAAGTTCTTTAGTTTTCCATAGTTAATAGGAATTATTTTCATAAAAATTTGTAGAACACTACTTCACTTTGGTATGTTATATCTGTTTTAACTCAAAATTTTGTTAGGTTGGAATCCGACCTCTATTTTAAAATTCATTTAATATTTGAAGTACGAACTATTTGAGAGAAATATTTGAAACTATGCATGATATGGCCTCTATCAATGTTTCCTTCTTTATATCTTCTTCTTCAATAGAATATTGTGTCTATCGTAATCTAAATAGTTTGATTATTTGATTTCCATGCTATATGTTTTTATGATAAAGTGATAGCCTATAGAAACTAGATTATGTCATTAGACTTCTCTATGTTCTTTAAAGGTTATTATTTCTTTGTGTTATATTGTATTAAGAGGAAGAGTTTATGTGGCTTTTGAATGTTTTTTGTTAACTCTTGAAACTTCTATGTTTGATCGGATCTTAACAAACAATTCCTATAGGTAGATTGAATGACTGCATTGTGCTTGTATCTAGCCTTTGTTGTTTGTTCTCTTCCAAAAAATGAAGGGTTGTGGTGTTTTGTGTCTATTATATCATTTAAGAAAATAACTTGAGGTTTTGAAATGTTGTAAAATCATTGGTGCATCACCACTTTTCATGTTTTATGTTTACATTTCTTCTACCCTTTTTCCCAAACTCAGAGAAGAGTCATTTTTTTATAAAAATCCTAGAGGTATTTAGTGAGGTGTAGATTGGTCCCCCGCTCGTTGAATTTCCCATAAGATTGTCGGAGAGGTACAAGCTTTGATGACCAATGCAACCCATGAGTCCCCTAGGATAGAATCTTAGGTTTGGTTCTTGGTCAAAATCTCAAAAAACACAAAAACATTTGAAATTTTGAAAAATCAAAACATTTGTAAAACAACCCAAAATCCAAAAATAGCCTCAAAACATTACAAAAACATCCAAAATTTTGAAAGAATCAATCAGTCTCATTTCAATTCACCCACAATAATCAATCATCCATAATAAATCAATCACCACCTTCATCCATTGGAAAAAATAAATAGAAACAACGACAACAATCAACAAGAGCAAACTTAAAATGCAAAATCAGAATCGAAACAACAAAAAATTAAACTCTTCATCTTTTTAGAAAACATGTCAATCAAATTTATATCAATGGTATTTCAAACAACCAATCAACCCATCATCATTTTGTACAATGCATGTCCTAGGATATATGTTTCTAACAATGGGCATCATTTCAAACAACCTCAGAAAGACACCAACTCAAATATCCATCTTAGAACTTCTTGGAACTTCCTCAATACATAAGGATATGGACCAATCTTTACAAGATTCTAGAGCCCCAAGTGATATTAATATTTACCAATTCAAAGTAATTATTGGAGATTTATCCTTTACATAACTCTTATGTTCAATAAAAATTACTTATTGACTATTGGTTCATCACATACAAAATTTCTTCATATTAAAGCTATCATCCACAAGCATGAAATAAAGTGTGTCCTCATAGATAGTTGAATTGGCTTGACCTTTTATACATCAAGACTGATAAGACAAGTGGGATATTCTAATGAGGTCATCAATTATCAAAAGTGTATTACTATCAAGGATTTTGATTATGCATATAGAGAATTAGAAGGTACCATCAAACTAACCATCCAAGCTGGTCAGATAACAATGGATGCTCTATTTCATGTCTTACACCCTTATCTCCTTTATTATCTTCTCCTCAGCTACCCCTGAATACATGCTATATAGGTTGTTCCTTCTAGTTATCACCAATACATCAAGTTCCCTCATAATGGAATCAAAGTCACTATCCTTATCAATCCCGACCCCTTCAAATACTACAAATTATTGGGAGGAATGTATAATCATTCCCATCATTTCCTAGGCAATAATATTGCTTCCCAATCACATCCCTCATCATCTTACATCAATCCCATCATCCTCTAATATCCCTCTTTTTTAGAGAAAGGTTAAGATTATCAACAAATGATGTGGAGAGTATGAGCTATGAAATTCATTTTATATGGGATAGCTTCCATTTTATCTAATATCACATGACCAATATTGACCTCTCAACATAGCAACACTAGTCTATATCCAATGTAGTGCAAGAGCCATTCCATTTTTGGGACTTCTAGAGAATGATTTTGTTGAGGTAGACATCACTTCATGATTCTACAAGGATACTGAAGAACAAGAATCTTCTTTCCCTACAAAAATATATTCAAAATATGTACACATCTATAAGAATATGGGCTATAATAGAAAGGGTCTTGGATTCCACAAATAGGGTATCCTCAAAATAGTACTTCCTAAGAATAATCTTAGTTATCAAGGGCTAGGATATAAGTCCCTTGAGTTTGTACCTTTTGATATCAAATTAATCTTCATAGAAGTAGCTAAACCCTTTCTTGTTGTTGAGAGTACCAATAGAGGTACTTATGAAGACTCATTCTCACATATTTCTAACCTATTTCATGACATGCAAATTTGTACCATTTTATCCAATTCATCCATCCCTATCAAACTTCTACTTATCCATTCTTAGCTCTTTGATTGGGACCAACACTATCTTGTCCCTTTAGACACATTTTTAAATGACAAAGCCCTAAGGAAAATTTTGGGGTTTGATAAGAATATTCCAAATGACCACAAAAAAATATTCAACATAGAACTTCATTTAACAACCTATTTTGGGAACAAGTTGGGTCCTTTAGTCTAAAAAATGAGAAAACTTTTTAAAAATGAAAAAATTCCTATCCTCTAATGAAGGTCTCCCTAAGGAGCTATTGAAAAATAAAAGGAAAATAAAACAACGGTGTATTCATTGGTGAAAACCACTTTGAGGTGTCAAACAATGAGAAAATTGGACTCCCTTTAGTAGGCTCCAAATGAAGACAGTAGTTAGAATTTATAATTGAGGAGACCACATAAATCAGTTCGGGTATATTAGATCTTAAAATCGTTTATACAACCAAAATCTCATAAAGAGGAACAATACCTATTTTAACTTCTCAAATCATTTGCTGATGCATTTTCTTGGTCCTATGTAGATATGTTAGGTCTTGATCCTTCTCTATTTATGCACTGTCTTGTGGTTTATCTAAAATGCTAAACTAGTTAAGAAAAGGCTCGACAAGATGTATCATCACATTGCACTATTGGTCAAACACTATCTACAAAAGCTATTGGATGTTGGCTTCATCCACTCTATTGACTATTCAGAATGGGTGTCCAACATCATCCCCATGAGTATAAGAAATCTTCAGGAATTAGAAACTAGATAATTTTTTAGATCTTAATAAATCATGTTCGAAAGCAAACTTTCCATCACCAAATATATGTACATGATTGTTGATCTCACTAATAGACACAAAATGATTTCCCTTAAGGATGGATTTTCATATTATAATCAAATTTAGATTGTTTTCCCAATATCCACAAAACAAAATTCCAACCAAAATTGAAAGAGAAGATTATGTATCTAAACCCATACTAGCTAAATAAAGAGACTCAATCCTTGGATTGAAAGAGATAAACCAAAGCTTCAGAGAATACTCACCCCACATCTAAACCCATCCATTAAGCACAACCCTGTCATCAATATTATCAAAAATAGTAATAAATCTCAATAGAACTAGAGGATGCCAAATTTTAGAGAACGAGGCATGGAACTTACGATAGATAAAACCTCGAGAAGTGTAACACTCCTTGCATTTGAGATCATGCTTTCCCAAGATGACCACGAGAGAAATTGTTAGAACTTCTCTCAACTCCTGTCGATGTCTCCAACTTTTCTTGCAGTCCCATGATGCTTCTTTCTATCTTGTGCGGTAGTGCGGTGACCACTGTTTTCTTGTGGCTTCTCCTTCCTTCTTGTGGGGTTGGACGGGTATACCGCAGTCCCACAAGTCTTTCTGCTTTTCCTGGTGGTGATTTTGTGTGGATGAAAACCTTGCATTTTCTTCGTATTTATTTTATAAAGGATAATTTTTAATGTGTTTCGATGGATAAATCTAAGCATATCTCTCAAGTTGTATTATGGTATTAATGACTTTTAATGCTCTTTTTCTAGAGATTACTGTCATGTTTTTTTAAGAAGTCTATTTAGGAAAGAGGTTTGAGTTTTAGTTGAAGAAGAGAACATAAACAGGGGTTGTTGTAATTGCTCTGTAGAAGCAAGTTTGTGAAGAAATTCTGAGCAACAACTCTTTTATCAATGAAACATATATGATTTAAAATCTTGTATGTGTTTTTATTTATGTTCTTTGTTTTATTCTAGGTTGGTTTATTTTCTTTCTCCTCTACCTCTGGCCTTCATGTGGTATTAGAGTAGGTTATTCATAGCAAAGGTTTTCTCAGAGCTTTCCAACAAACGTGTTTTGAAAGAGACAATTTTTCACAATAAAAATGGTAACAAGCACAAGCTTGAAAAACCCACAAATCCCACAGTTTAATGGGAAGAATTATGACTATTGGGAAATCACCATGAGGGCATTATTTTTCTCACAAGATTTATGGGAACTAGTAGAGAATGGTTTTCCAGAACCAACTTATGCAACAACATATAATGCACTAACTCAAGAAGAGAAAGATTTGTTGAGAGATAACAAAAAAAAGGATTCAAAATCTCTTTTCTCCATCCTCCAAGGAGTCCATGAGAGAATTTTTCCAAGGATTTTAGCAACAACAGGGTCCAAACAAGCTTGGGATACTCTTCAAATAGCCTATCAAGGTATGGAAAAGGTGAAAATAACAAAGCTACAAATGTTTAGAAGAGATTTTGAAACAATATATATCAAGGAAAATGATACAGTAGATTCTTTCTTTACTCAAATCATTAGATTGGTGAACCAAATAAGATCTCATGGTGAGAATCTAGAAGATATCAGAGTTGTTGAGAAAATTCTAAGGAATTTTCCCATAAGATTTGAGTCTATAGTTGTAACCATAAAGGAAACAAAGAACCTCTCACATTTTTTTGTTGATGAGCTCTATGCATCTCTCATTTCTCATGAACATAGGTCTACAAACATATCATTGGAGCATGCTTTCAAATCATAAGCTTCAATCAGCCAAGGAAGAGGTAGAGGAAGATCAAGTTTCAAAGGAAGAGGAATAATTTTTTATAGAGGTTAAGCAACCCTTCAAGCTCAAGTGGAAGAGGTAACAACCAAAAATCAAGCTCAAGTTCATCTCAAAATCAACCTCAAGGTCAAAGGTATGATAAGTCTCAAATCCAATGTCACTACTATAAAAGTTTTGGGCATTACATGAATGAGTGTAGAAAGAAATAGTATGATTATGGTAAACAAAATGCAAATTTAATAAAAGAAAATCAAAACCAAAATTCAAAATAGAGTACAATGTTTTTGGTGTGTAATGTTGCATAAGCAAATGAAAAAGATGTGTGGTTTCTAGATTCAAGTTGTAGAAATCATATGACAAAAAATTTAGAAATGTTTTCTAGTTTAGATGAAAATGTAAAGTCTGATGTCACACTAGATAATGACAACAAAGTGTCGGTTAAAGGAAAAGGAAATGTCAACATTTTAACTAAACAGGGGGAGCAAAAGTATATTTCAGATGTGTATTTGGTGTTTGGTCTAAAACAAAATTTAATGAGTATAGGCCAGTAGGGATAACTTTAAGAAACCCCCCCATGGAAAAGGTTTAAAATCCTGGCGAATCTTTCCTTTTATTTGAAAAAATATTAATTTTCCTAGTGAATCTTATGCACAGTATTAAAAAATTTGTAAAATCTTGGCGAATCTTCATGAATAATTGGTAAAAATAATAATCACAGTGGTGAATCCTGGTGAATAATCACTACAAATATTAATTACAATGGTGAGTCTCTCCTTTAAAAAATTTCATAGTTGGTCGACGTATTTTCCCCATATAGTTTTTTGTTTTTTTAAATATTGAAGTAGGGGTCCGAGGGCGGCAGCCACTTGCAGGGTCAAGGTGCAACACCATCTGCCCCCTTGTGGGGGTCGAGGGGGAAATGCCCCCTCACGAGGTTTGGGGATAGCGGCCCCGACGCACTCCTGTTATGATACAAGTGAGGTCGAGGGGAAAAGCCCCTCGCCACCAAGCATAAATTCACTATTGATAATGCATTGGAACACATATGGATGGAGTGTTTTAAAAAAATCTCACTTGAAAATTTTACCATCGATTAGATTTTAAATCAGACGACTACAAGTTCATTCCATGAGCGAATATTGGTGTGAGTGAACATCATTAGTGGGACACTTAGGGATGTCCCACAGATATAACGATGATGATGTATGTCATGAACTATTGGAAATAGTGAATGCTGGAGATCAAATAGAGCTTTGATCGGATGTCTTTCTGGGAGCTTCGTGCGAATATTCTATATTCCCTTCATGATTCTCTAGAATTACACAATTGGTATACCTATGCCTTGGTGGACCCCAGGTGAAGTATGGAAGCCTTATTGAGGCGTGAGTGAAAATCATCGGTGGGACACTTAGGGATGTCCCACTGATACAATGATGATGACATATGTCATGAACTATTGGAAACAGTGAACAATACAGATCAAATAGAGCTTTGATCGAACATCTTTTTAGGTGTTTGGCATGAATATAGTATATTCCCTTCTTGATTCTCGAGAATTACACAATATTACTGGTGAATATTATTAATATTTTAAAATTTTACTGTATATACTAATGGCGAATCAGTGCCAATGATGTATCATTTACATGGTGAGTTGATCGAGACAAAATTATTTTTTTGGAAAAACCTGGCAATTCAATCTTCATTTTAGCTTGTACTATTCAACATTTTTGGAGCTCCCGATTTCTATTATTCCCCAATTGGCAAATATTCACCGCTAAAGTTTTCCCTGTAGGCCAACTTGTTCAAAAAGGATATAGGGTAACTTTCAAAAATGGATTGTACATAATTTTAGATAAATATCCAAGCAACCAGCTCATTGCTAAGGTCAAAATGACAAATAATAGGATGTAACTAGGTATGTGTAGGATCATCATGAAAAAAGAGGCCCTTAAGTGGTGATGAAAATTCAGAAAATTAGAGTTAGACAACTTGATGTAAAAATTTGAATAAGTTATCTATATTATTTCAAAAATATTTAAGAATAGAATTTGTAGCAAATTGAAAGTAGTTTCTAAACTACTAGGTTTTTTTTTTTAAATAGTACTTAAATTTCAAGGAAAAAATAAGGAGTAAGTGTCTCTTTGACCACCCTAACCACAATAAAATAATAATATTCTTTTATAATATTTTATATATAAGTAGATGATTCATGTCCCGATGTGATGCATATCTTTTTGTAAATTTTTTTCAAGTAAATAAATAATTACGAATTTTTTATTACAAATTTTTAAAAATATAAAAACTTGTATGTTTGACCACCTTAACTTAGTCAAAACTTCATGAAATTCATTTTTTTTTAATCCTATAATATGCAAAGCATAGAATGTGACACATGTTTTGAATTCAAAAAATATGATACCGTTTGAAAGCTATAGATGTTTTTCAATCAGCCTATCAATATGACTTTAGTCATAATTCAAATAGAAAATGAATAATAATAATTTATTAAATTCAAATTAAAGCATAATTTATATTGGTGGAAAGCTAAAAATCTCCTTTAAAAACCTTTTCGTTTCATCAATTTTAGGTAAAAAAGAGTTGTCAGCCACATGGGCCATCATATGACTTACATATTGCCACTTTTTGGCCCATCATGATCCTACACATACCCTTCCCCTGAAGATTAGGCCAGATTTGAATAGGATTGTGCACAAGCACATGAAACCAAAACAATTATGCAAACTATCCTTCAAGCAGAAATAAAAGATGAAAATGGATTATGGCACTTTAGATTTGGGTATCTTAATTTTGGAGGTTTAAATTTGCTTCATAGAAAAAGAATGGTCAAGGGATTACCTCTAATAGAAAAACCTAAAATAGCATGTGAAGGATCCATCTTAGGAAAGCAACACAGAGAATCATTTCTAGCAGGCAAGTCAAATAGAGCAAAAGCCCCTTTGGAGATTGTACATTCAAACTTGTGTAGACCTATGCAAACACTCTCAATTGGTGGTAGTTTTTATTTTATGACTTCTATTGATGACTATTCAAGGAAACATGGGTCTACTTTCTAAAGCATAAGAATGAAGTGTTTGATCTCTTTCATCAATTCAAGTCTCTTGTTGAAAAGAAAAGTTGGTATTACATTAAAGCTTTGAGGATAGATAGAGGTGGTGAATACATTTCAAAATATTTTTTAAACTTTTGCAAAGATCAGGGGATTCACAAGCAGTTGACAACTAGATACACACCTCAACAAAATGGGGTAGCTGAAAAAAATAGAACAATCATGGAAATGGCTAGAAGCATGATGAAATCCAAACACTTGTCAAATGAATACTGAATTGAAGTTGTATCATGCACAACTTATATAATAAATAGGTGTCCAAAAAAATTGTTATGAATATGGTTTCTGAAGAAGCATGGATTGGAAGAAAACAAAATGTTGCTCACATGAGAATTTTTGGTTGTGTAGCATATGCACATGCGCCTGATGAATTAAGAAGAAAAGTAGATAACAAAGGAGAAAAGTGCATATTTGTGGGATACAATGATGAATCTAAGGCATACAAGTTATATAATCCAACAACCAAGAAATTCATAATCAACAAAGATGTAGAGTTTGTAGAAGATGAAGCATGGGATGGAAGTGTTGAAAAAATAGTCAATATATCAGCAAGTATACCTCAAGAGGAAAGTGAAGTTTCTATACCAACAAATATTCCTACTAATGTGACTCCTTCTACCCCCATTCAAGCTCAACCAGGTGGTCCACAAGTGATTCCATCATTAAATGTAAGAACAACAACAAGAGGACAAAAACAACCATCTATAGCAAGAAGTTCTAGTGCTAGACCATCAAGTCCACATTCAACAAGTTTAAGTGATTTATCAAATCCTACATTGGCAAGCATGAGAAGACAAAAAAATAGAAGTATAAGGGATATATATGAGAAAAATGAAGGTGAAAACAATTCTGATCAGATTTCTCTTTTTGCATTTTATTCACAAATAGATGATCCAATTCACTTTGAAGATGCAATTAAAGATGGCAAATGGATATGTGTTATGGATGAAGAAATTGATGCAATTGAAAAGAATCAAACATGGGAGTTGGTAAGTCTTCCAAAAGACAAGGACATAATAGGAGTGAAGTTGGTTTACAAAACCAAATTAAATGCAAATGTTGTTGTGAAAAAGCATCAAGCAAGACTAGTGGCAAAGGGTTATTCACAGCAGCCAGAAATTGATTATAATGAAACTTTTGCACCTATAGCACATCTCGACACTGTAAGAATGATACTTGCCATAGCAGCACAAAACAAATGGTTAGTTCATCAAATGTATGTGAAATCAACATTTTTAAATGGATATCTTGTAGAAGAAGTTTATGTAGAACAACCACCTAGGTATGAGATTTTGGGTCAAGAAGACAAAGTTTACAAGTTGAAAAAAGCATTGTATGATCTCAAGCAAGCCTTAAGAGCTTGGTATAGAAGAATTGATTCATATCTTTTACAGAATGGCTTCTTTAGGTGCTACAATGAGCCTACATTGTATAGCAAGATGAATGAAAAAGGTGAAATTCTTATTGTATGTTTATATGTTGATTATTTGATTTTCACGAGTGATTTATCAATTGATTTGTTCAAAGGAGACATGAAGACTGAATTTGAAATGATAGATTTGGGACTCATAAAATACTTTTTAGGCATTGAAGTGAACCAAAATGAAAATGGTATATTCATCTCTTAGAAAAAGTATGCAAATGATGTTTTAAAAAGGTTTCATATGTTGAATTGCAAATCAACACCCACACTTATAGTGATAGGTTTGAAGTTAAGTAAGGATGATAAAGATGCTAGTGTAGATCCAACATTATATAAGAGACTTGTTGGTAGTCACATGTACCTAATAGCCACAAGGCTAGACATAATGTATGTTGGAAGCTTAATTTCTAGATTCATGGAGACTCCAAAAGATGCACATTGGAAAGCTGGAAAAAGAATTTTAAGATATATATGTGGAAAAAAGAATTTTGGCATTGGTATAGTTTCATGGGTGTCAAAGAAACAACCCATTGCCACTCTTTCATTAGCTAAAACATAGTACATAGAAACAAAAAGTGCATATTGTCAGGCAGTATGGATGAGAAGAGTGCTAAAAGAGCTAAAGAATGAACAGGTGGATGCTACAATGATATTTTGTGATAATAACTCAACAATAGCATTGTCAAAAAATCCAGTCTTTTACAAAAGGAGCAAACACATTGATACTAGATATCATTTCACCAGAGAACTGATCAACAATGGAGAAATATTTTTAGAATTTTGTTGGTCTGAAGATCAATGTGTGGATATTTTCACAAAGGCACTTGGAAAGGAAAACTTCATCTATCCAATAGATCCATTGGATATCATTGACAACAACAATTGTGATTAAGGGGGAGTGTTGGAATTTCTCCCAACTCCTGTTGATGTCTCCAGCTTTTCTTGCAGTTTTGTGATGCTTCTTTCTATGTTGTGCAGTAGTGTAGTGACCATTGTTGTCTCGCGACTTCTCCTTCCTTCTTGTGTGGTTGTGCGGGTATATTGTAGTCTCACAAGTCTTTCTTCATTTTTCTAGCGGCATTTTTGTGTGGATGACAACCTTGCATTTGCTTTGTATTTATTTTGCAAAGGACAATTTTTAATGTGATTTGATGAATAAATCTATGCATATCTCTCAAGTTCTATTATGGTATTAATGAATTTTTATGCTCTTTTTCTAAATATTATTTCCGTGTTTTTCTTAAGAAGTCTATTTAGGAAAGAGGTTTGAGCTTTTAGTTGAAGAGAGAACAAAAATAGGGGTTGTTGTAATTGCTCTGCAGAAACAAGTTTGTGAAGAAAGCAAGTTTGTGATGAAATTCTGAGTAGCAGCTCTTTTATCAATGAAACATATATGATTTGAAATTTTGTGTGTTTTATTGTCTCTTTGTGTATGTTTTAATTTATGCTCTTTGTTTTATTTTGGGTTGCTTTATTTTCTTTCTCCTCTACCTCTAACCTTTAGAAATGGGGCACGGGGAAGGGTGAAATCTTTTTATGTAGGGGAAGATGACAATTACTCACCATAGCATTCACATTAGATGAGGCTGCCACATTGGTGAGAGACTAGGGCCCAAGCCCATAGAGAGAGAGCCAAAAACCATGTCAAAATGAGCACTACAGAACCAGGTAAAGAATCACCAAAAGGCAAGGGAGGAGTACAACAGACAGTCACTCAACCAAATCCATGATTTTAGAAGAAGGGGAAACTTTCCCTAAAACCCATCAACTAAAGTATCAGACCCAACAGGAGAGAAAACCAAATGGAGAGTAGGAAAATCCTAAATTGAGGCAAGGAGACAAGGGAGAGCCATTCTATATTTCCATTGAAAAACAAGACATGGGAGAGTCGTTCTAGAGTTCTTATAGGTAATAAATTATTTACAAAAGACCACTTAACTACTATAATTAAATTCTAATCTACAAATTTGTCAAAAGGTTGAAATCATGAATGCACAAAGATTTTCATAAGAAGAGAAAAAAACTATACAAAGATCCACGTGAATTAATCAAGCAACCACCAAAACTTCATACAAATTTGCAAATGCAAGGGAACCCATGTATAATTGTAGCAAACAATTATATAATTATTTCTCTTAGAACTTATTTAGTGCAAATTGTCTTAGTGCAATGCCAGCAATTCCAACAATGCAATTCGGCTTTTGAAAATCTATATCAAAGAGATCAAAACTTGAGTCACTTAATTCATCAAATGATGATCATTCTTTTCTTTTCTTGGATAAATTATTTCTTTCATCTGAGAAAGGGGAGTCGAATGCATTCTCATCTTCAATTGTCAAACTGTACGGCCTCTACAAGCCTGCACATAATTTGCGCCTCATAATTTCAAAAGAATTTACAATAAAGCTTAACCCTTTTTCTAATATATTTTATATTAACATTTTCTATCCCACTTATAATTCTATCATCTTTTCCTAATTACTTTATATATATAAATAAAATACACAAATTCTTTCAAACAAAAATTACCTGATGAACGGGACGTTGCTTTCTTTTTTCCATATTGATGTGACTTACAATTGAAGACAAATTGGGTGACTCCATTGGAATATGGGTCCCTAAAATCTCATCTCTAGCTACAATATTAGGAATATTAGCAGAGGAAAATGCATCAACTTTTCTAATGCTCCCGCTTCTTACGCTATTTCTCCTAACAGAGCTCAGGATTTTCACAAGATTCAGTCCAACAAATTCCCTATGATAGATTTTTGCCTTGGAATGCACAGGATCTTCCTTGCATTCAGGATCTTCTTTGCGAATAAACAAGGAGCAGTCACGTTAACAACCTACCGGCTCAATGTAGAAAAATGCCCCATGATTTTCCACTTTCGACTAGAGTGACTTGGCCAAGTGAATGTAAACAAATTTTGGTCGATCTTATTTTGGCTACAATCTAAACTTATAAAATTCTAGCTAAATATAACTAGCGCTTGCACCCGAATGAGGTGCAATGGTTACGTCGATAGCACAATATACTCGGTCAATATATTGAAGGGCAACGGGGGAAAAAATCACAAGAAAATGTAAATAGCTTTTCGTAAGACTAACAATTTGTAGGAAAAGTCAATTGGTGATGGGATGCGAGAAGATTTGAATATGGACAAACGAAACTTAATTTTACTCAGTATGCTATGCAAAAATAGTCTTACAACATAATATATTTTGTATAATGAAAGAAGGCATGTAACTTAGAAGGTCGATTGGACCAAGTTAAGTTTATAATAAAAAAAACTATTTTATGACACATCGAAATCAAAAACTCAAGAGATTGGTTATGTATAATACAATTGCTGGTTGTTGACGATGAGGTTCTATGGTATATGTCATTTGTCTTCAAGCCTTGTAGAACGAAAGAAATGGAGTGGTTAGATGTGGTGATTTTTTTTTGACTTGTATAATGGTTTGTACGTATTCAATTTATAGAACTATTATTATTAGAAAATATTTTTGCCAATGTATGAAAAAAATTACCATAAGAAGTTGAATATGATGAAGCCATTGCTGACGTCGATGCCTTTGATTGATATGTATATTTTATGCTTGATTTTGTCATGGGCTGTAGTAGATATCTGCAAAAGAGAAATTTGTAAAAGTGGAATTGATGATCTGACAATAATTGGGAGAGATGTGAGGGAGAAAGGGATAAGATTTGTGTATCTTCACTTCTTAGAGAGAGTTGTAATTGAGCTTCCTCTTCTTTCCTCATAATCGTGGATGGATTGTTCTGCATTTTGGAGTATCTCTCAAAGGAGAACATTGGTTGAATGCAAAGATCATTCAATGGTTTCACTCTGGATATAGTTGTAAATGTTAGTCCTTGCCTTTCTATTTTCCCAATGTTGATCATTATTTTTTTTTAGTGTCAGGCCTTGGGATTTGTGTATGGTTATAGCCCATGCCATTGTGAGTCGAATCTGCCTTCAGCTGCCCATCGATATAGGTACTATCGGTACACTTTTGGGGTCATCTTCATTCCATGGTGGCCCGCTATAATTATCGATCCTTGCAACAACGTACAGTGGAACATCTAGCAATTTGGAACCAGTGTTGTAAACAATCTCAACAACTTCACCTAGAGCTCCATTTACAAGTCCTTCTTGTGTCCATATGTTGGTTGTGAGCATGATGTGTTTCCCTCTACAAAGCAATACTTATTTTTCAAGTTGTTCATCAGTAGTTGCATTGTCTGCTCCAGTCTTGGTGCTTGTTGTAGTACTTATTACAATTGGACGGTTCAACAATTTTAACATTCTTCTATTGTGTAGTCTAACTAAATCATTGGTTAAAAACAAGTGCATTGAATTGTCGAATTGTTCTTTTTCATTGGAGGTGAGTTGCTTCTCTATGCATGTCATTAGAAGGTGCCAATCCTCTTTTGTTGCTTTTGCATTCCATATGTTTTGCAACATTTTATGAAATTGCTTTTGTGATGGAGTCTCACCTTGTTGACGAAATATTGTTTCTAAGGTGACAACAGCCGTAAACTGGCCCCACAGTGTTTTTGCATTTGAGTGTGATGTGTAAATAGGTTTTTCCATCACAGGTGGTAGCTGCGCAAGGTCACCGATCAGTATTATCGACACCCCACTGAAGTATAGATGTTGTCAGTGAGGGAAGGCCTCATATAGCCTTGCATCTATTTTCAATAGTAATTTTGGCCCTATGAAGCTCATCTCATCAATCAACAAATATCTTATGTGTTTCATCTCTTCCTGAAATGTTGTTAATGCTTGGCTTTGCAATGGTTGCATTTCTTTGATAGGAATACGGAGCATTGAATGTATAGTTGATGCATGTATATTAAATGCAACAACCCCTCTAGGTGCTAATGTGATCAATTGGCTTCTTTGTTGCAGAGTATTACTCTCAAGTGCTTTTCTTATGCAAGAAATCAAGTAGGATTTCCCTGTACCTATTTTTCCATGAACGATCATGTGCAATGGTTTATCTGAGTGATTTTTGTTGTGGTTGATAATATGGTTGAGTGCTAGTTCTTTTTTCAGTGATAATGTATAGTTTGGGACATCATATTTCCTTGGAACCTGCTTTCCCTGGCTGCATGTTTTTTTCATTTTTATGAACTGTGGGGTGGTTCCGTGAAGATCTTGGGGCACTGCAAGCTAATCCTATATGTTGTTGTTATAAAACTCACGCCTGCCAAGCATCTCAAGTTTATTTAGGATGATGTTGTTTTAGGGCCCCATTTGTGAAAATAATTCCCATTCATTCATTTCTATTGTGTCCCTTGTGTCCATCTCAATTTTGCTATCTGCTTCTTCATCCTCGGTGCTTCCTTCCAATTGGGAGGTGTGAGTGACATTCCATACATCATATTTGGATGCACTCATTTTATTCCAATTTACAATTATTGTATCCTTACTAATTCCTATGTCAATTTCCAAGCTACGAAAATGTTTGTACAATAGTAACTCACTCCAGCAGAATATTTCAAATTGGTCTAAGTCTTCCTCTAGGATGTTGTATAACTTTGGGAAAAAATTGACAATCACTTTTACCTTTCTTTCTTTCCACTTGCATCCCTTGCAACCTGCAGAGTAGGAGAAAGATCATGCAAATTTGAGCAGGGTGATTGTTTCCAATTCTAGAGGCCGATTAATGTAGGAATGAAGGTAGGTAGGTTGCAAGTGTATTTCATTTGTTCTTCTTGTTATTCATTGGATCATTTCCTATCCAATATTCAAACATGTAAAAGGTCGATTACAAACAACAAGTGGCAATTTTTGAAGCATATGGCATGTTTCTTGTGCTCCTATATCATGCTCTGCCATGATCTATGACATGAATTTTTGATATGCTGTGAGGGATGGGTCATCTATTTTTTGGGTTGCGGATATTCTTGTTAACATATCAGTACAAGTCTTAGATGCTCTCTCTGCTTTTGATGCATATTTGGCAATGTATTTCAATACAAGTGCTTGTGAGATGACTAGCTGGCAATCTATGTTGGCTCTCCATATTGAAATCATTTCTAGATTGTGTATGTTTAGCCTATCATCATTCCTTGCAGGTTCATATTGTTTTTTCCCATTGTTGTCACATGATAAGGTAGATATAATTTGTTCTTTCCATGGAGCTTTGTATCAACACTCTAGTTTTTTTCTCTTCTTGTGTAAGCATGTTCCCTCTCTACATTTTGTGTGCCTTTGGACACGGTTGATTATCTCTTCATAATAATGAGAGGGGTTTGTAGAAAATATTCTAGCTGTGTCTAGAAAGCATGGATCGTCTAGTGGAGATTGATAAAATGTGTTGTTTCTACATGCTGCAATGCGAGGATTCCACACACTGACATACTTGTCAAAGAATGTTCTTGCCTGTTCAACTTCTGCATTGTTTTCCCAATCAAGTTTATCCATGTTCGGTGCATTTTTGAGCCAAAGGAATCCATGTACATGTGTAGTGCCCCGATGCTACCATTCATATCTGTACCAGTAGTCTTTTGCACCGAGGAGTTTCTCAATGACTGTTGGAGATATGGATTCGGTTCTGTCATCAAGATATGCATCTAAGACAGTAGTGCCTTAGTGATTTCAATTCAAAATCACAACAAAGACACAACTAACTATACCATAAAGCAAAAACAAGCATAGCTGATCCCCCATTGATCCTACTGAGGAAAGTGAATGCAAACAGTAGCCAAATTCAACACAAGTAGATAACCATGAAAGACAAAAGAATGAACACACAAATATATGTGGGGAAAACCCTTTTGGGTTAAAAACCCCACCTCCAAAACATTCAACTCACATGTATTATTCAGTAACTAAGATGGTTACAATACAAGACCAGAGCTATGCTCTTCCAGGAGTGTGACATCTTGTCCATCAAGAGAAAATAGGTAGGCAACAAAACCAGAACCTTCATGTAGTTACAATGACATACATCTAGCATAATACATAGATTCCCTTCAGCTCCTCATAAATGACTGTCATAGCCAGTCTCTTAGCCAGCCCAGCCTCATGGCCTCACAGGTTAACATCTCAACTGATATGAGAGACTAAGTGTTCACCGTTCAAAACTGCTAAAACACTCTCTCAGTCTCTCTCCTTGTTATCGCTCATCTCTGTCTCGAACTACACACTAGCCATGTGCATACCTATTCAACCCATGCCTGCTAGCAACGGTCATCCAGGATAATAAATTATCCACCTGCAGAGCTTTGAACATTACCTGATAATGTGCAATGCTTCTACAACTGCATCGAGCCACACAAACATTAAATTGGTCGCAGACAAGTCCGTCAACCTTCCATTCAATAATGCAGCCCAATTGCACTCAGGAAATATGACCAATTAGATCATAAAGATCTTCCATGTGTCGCCAAACCATTCATCGTTCACTTCTGATAGTCGGTCTAGCTTGGTCAAGCTCAGTCCAGCTCGGTCAACTAAGCTCTGAGCTCACCCGATCTCTTACCACGTTACTGTAGTGCCCATCTGACCAGCTCACGGTATGGCGGTAAGCCATCCGAGCTCCATCAAACTTTGGCCCAAGTCTCCACCGTTCTCTGCTCTTCTTTGTCCTTAGGCCAACTAGACACTGCCAACCTACCATGTGTCACCCTACCATTCACTAGCTGCCCTGACACCGAATCCAACTCGGTCAAACTTTGACCCGAGCTCAATCGAGCTCCTACCGTGCCACCGCAACCCTATCAGAAATGCCTCGCGGTATGGCGGTAAGCGGTCAACGTTGACCACCAGTGGTCTTACCACAACCACCACGATCAGACATTTCACTAGCCGTGGTATGGCGGTAATCACTAGCCAGGCTGCTGGCGGTCTTACCGCGGCCACCACGGTCAGCCAGAACACTGGCCGCGGTATGGCGGTAACCGCTAGCCAAGCCGCTGGCAGTCTTACCACGGCCACCGCGGTCAGCCAGAATGCTAGCCGCGGTATGGTGGTAACCACCAGCCAGGCCACTGGCGGTCTTACCACGGCCACTAGGGTCAGCCAAAATGTTGGTTGTGGTATAGCGATAATTGCCTGACCCAACCGCAGGCGGTCTCACTGCGCTACCGCGGTGAGAGGACCTACTGCCTACAGTATGGAGGTAACTGCCAAAGCTAGGCTGAAGAACATTACTACGGACACTGCAGTGAGGAAGAAGACTGCATGCGGTAATGAGGTAACCGCCAAACCCTCCACCGTGGTACTGCCAGAGCAAGAAGGAAGACAACCTCGGTATGGTGGTAACCACCAAAACAAGAAGTAAACTGCTAAGGCCAATGGAGAAAACATGCCAGAAAGCTAAGGCATATTCCAACAAACTCCCACTTGACGCAGGCTTTTAGGCATCCTCCAAACATCCAAACCAGGACCAAAAACATGCTTCCATGCTCCAATCAAGACCTTTGCAATGACATCAAAAAATGTCCACCATCTCAGGCACCAGCTCCAAATAGGAACACACCAAGGTGAAAAAGCACCAGTCTCAGGAATGAAAACAATTGATCCTCCAGGCGACAAAGGGAAAAACAATAGCAAACCAACAAGGCACCATGTGAACAACATCTCTAGAACAAGAAACCAACCAGTGAGAACAACAACCATAAACTGACTACCCTCCATCCAACTGATCAAACCCATGCGACTGATAACCAGCACCCATAACTCGTGCTGAAACATCCAACCACCCATACCTCAAAGGTATGACAACCAGTAGTAGACTCATGCCAACATAGAAAACCCACCCATCTCAGTAGCAAACAAGCACCTTGTGTCAACCAGTCAAAAACCAAACACAACCAAGTACTCCCACTGTAAGGGTACTGTCCAGATGAGTGCAAACAAAGCACCATCACTCATGATCGAGGCACACCAAGTCCACCAATTTCTGCACAAAGGAATGTAACCATGCAGTTCCAAGGAACAACCACACTGATCTGCAACACCTACAACAACATGCTACAAGGAACATTTCTATCAACTGTCTTCCACAGTTCTTCCAAACACCTTCAAAGTTGACTGAAGAAAGAAACACCATGGCTTCACAAACATCTAAAGTCAAATGAACAAACAGGAAGACCAAGACATGATTAGAGAGAAAATGCAAATCAAAACATGTAGTCACCTTCTACACACACTTCTAATTGCAAGTTGTGCCAAGAATGATCTTCTTCACATCCCAAAGGGAAATGCCTTAAGAACACCCAACAAAACGATGGATGTAAGCACCTCAAAGAAGATCAGACTTACCTATATAACCATCTCCTATCAGTCCTCAAAAGAACAAGGAGATACACAATGATGTCCACCTTTCATTATGAATCCTCTAGAATCTCAACAACTCAAGATTCATATCCATGAAAGATAAAGCATAACACACTTGAAAAGTATAATGGGAAAATACCTTTCAAAGTGATACCCTTGTTGAGCAGACCAAGAAGAAAAGAACACATGCTCATCCAAGATATACAAGTCAAAGTGACTTACCTAAGAGCAATCTCCTTCATAGTCTCTGTTGAACTCACATTCAACCAAGGTGCAAGCTTCTTGGACTTTCAGCTGTAACAGCAACATTCCCAAAAGAATTCTAGCCTCACCTTATTCTCCATGCATCCATGAGTATCAGCAACCTATCATCTCATGCTGACTTCAATCTACAATACTGCAGCAACCATGAAGTCCACTAGCATATGACCAATGCACTCAAAGCAAATAGAAACCCTAGACCACTGTCAAAGCTCCAAACCTAGAACAGGAACTTAACATGACACAATGATCTACACATCCCCATAGGTGATACCATGCTTCAAGTGAAATGTTCATGGTCTCAAGAGCCAATGCAGCATTCCAAAACTCTAATGCACAAGCAAGAGTATACCATGACATAAATAAAAAAACTCTAAACCAAAACCAACATCACCTGTCAAGCACCACCAGCATCTTAGCCAAAGACTACCAAGGTCCTTCATGGCTCCAAGATGTTGCACACCTTCAAATGCTGAACATGCAGATGAAAAATCTGCAACACCAAAGAAGACCATTCACCACCAAAAGATGAATCCATAGTCACTGCTAAAGCTCCCACTGAACTATGACACTGAGCTCTCCAAGCACCATGACTGACCACCCCATCACTGTCAAAAGCTTACACTTACTAGTGTACCCATCTCTTCATGACACCATGATGCACATGCTTTAGATCCCCATCACTGACTATTCAGGTACACAAACACCATTCCATCCTTTCATCTCAAAACAACCACCCCAATGCACAAGTGACCATAGACAAGGTCAACTAATAGATCTGCACCACATAGTTACAACCTCATGGATATAGACAGTCCACTTCCGAGTTGTCTCATAGCAAACATGTAGGTAAGGACAACCCACAATATTGCACAACTTGTGGATGCAACCAAATGTAAACCTGCAAATCTATCATCGCATTGGAAACTGCAAAATTGATATAATCAAAGAGAACAACCAAAGTAGACAAGCATGACTCAAACACTAGATCAAAGACCAGATCTGATTTTCCAATCATGTCCACAACTCAAGCACCATAGTCTAGGAAACCATCAAAGCATACCACAAGAATGTTGAAAGAGAAAATCATACCAACACTCCCATGCAGAGAAGACATCACACCTTCTCAAACCATGTGAAACTGCAAACTATCTCATCCAGTCACACCCTAGAAGCCAGGGTCTAGAAAATAGCAGATAGCAGCTCCACACAACGCAAGTTTTCTTGACCATGTAAAACCTGCAAAACCACAGTATTTGAAAAAACACCCACACATCTCCATATTCACTGCTCATCTAGATGACTCAGGAGTCTGCACACAAACATCACAGTTAACTAGAACAATGAAAGAACATGAAAAAGCATCATAGACTTTTTAAGAAAATCTACACAAAACCTCTAGAGCCAAAGACATGAATCTGAAACCATGCAAGTGCAAGACACAGGCACATAGGAACAACAGGTCCATTTCAGACTAGTTCCATTTCCAGAGTCATGCACAAGCAAAAGAGAACCAAGCTATCTAGAAGTTGCAGACCACCAAGGTCACTTCATAGCTTCCATGCAATCAAAGCACCAGAGAAAACTTCCTTCAGTGCTAAGTCAAGGCACCCAGCATAAGCACAACACTCCATAGCTAATCAACAACAAAAGAAAATCCATACCACCAGGGAGCCTCTCACACAGACACCTAATATGAACACCATGCTTCACTGCAACACAACCATAAGTATATCTCATGCCCTTTGCATCAGGAACTTTGTTGCGAGCCAGGAAGTTCAGACCATGTTACCACAACATGACCAACTCGAGTCATCTCCAACATCTTTCGAACTATATGTTGAATCAATGAAGCAAAAAAAATCCACTCACTAAAGGATCAATCACCAACCGACTTCTCTATACTTCCTCAAGCTTTCCAGGCTAAGAAATCACCACAGGAGAAAACCTAGAACTTCAGCAAAACATGCTCTAATACCACTTGTTGGTAACAAGAGCAACAAGCTACCGGCTCTGATACCACTTGTTGGGGATACGGATTTGGTTCTGTCATCAAGATATGCATCTAAGACAACAGTGCCTTAGTGATTTCAATTCAAAATCACAAAAAAGACACAACCAACTATACCATAAAGCGGAAACAGGCATAGTTGATCCCCCATTGATCCTACTGAGGAAAGTGAATGCAAACAGTAGACAGATTCAATACAAGCAGATAACCATGAAAGACAAAAGAATGAACACATAGATATGTGGGGAAAACCCTTTCGAGTAAAAAACCCCACCTCCAAAACATTTAGCTCACATGTATTATTCAGTAACCAAGATGGTTACAATACAAGACCAGAGCTATGCTCTTCCATGAGTGTTACATCTTGTCCATCAAGAGAAAACAGATAGGCAACAAAACCAAAACCTTCATGTAGTTACAATGACATACATCTGCCATAATACATAGATTCCCTTCAGCTCCTCATAAATGACTGTCACAGCTAACCTCATGGTTAGCCCAGCCTCGTGGCCTCACAGGTTCACATCTCAACTGATATGAGAGACTAAGTGTTCATTGTTCAAAACTGCTAGAACACTCTCTCAGTCTCTCTCCCTATTATCTCTCATCTCTATCTCGAACTGCACACCAACTATGTGCATACCTGTTCAGCCCATGCCTGCAAGCAACGGTCATCCAGGATAATAAATTATCCACTTGCAGAGCTTCGACCATTCCTTGATAACGTGCAATGCTTCTATAGTTGCATCGAGCCACGCAAACATTAAACTGGTCGCAGACAAGTCCATCAACCTTCCATTCAATAATGCAGCCCAATTGCACTCAGGAAATATGGCCAATCAGATCATAAAGATCTTCCATGTGTCACCAAACCATTCATCATTTTCTTTTGACAATTGTTCCAGCTCTGTCAAGCTCGGCCCAACTCGGTCAACTGAGCTCCGAGCTCACACAATCTCTTACCTCATTACCATAGCGCCCATCTAACCAGCTTGCAATATGGCAGTAAGCCATCCGAGCTTGCACCCTGAATCCACTGCATTACCATATCGAGCTCAAACACCTATCGTGGTATGGCGATGAGCTCGCTCGAGCTCACCTCGCCATCTACCGGACTACCGCAACCCAGACTAACTCGCCTCATGGTATGGCAGTAAGCCATCTGAGGTCCATCAAACTCTAGCCCAAGTCTCCATCGTGATCTACCCTTCTTTGTCCTTTGGCCAACTAGATGATGCCAACCTGCCACTTGTCACCCTACCATTTGCTAGCTACCCTGACACCAAGTCCAACTCAGTCAAACTCTGACCTGAGCTCAACCGAGCTCCTACCACGCTATCGTAGCCCTGTCGGCAATGCCTCGTGGTATGGCAGTAAATGGTCAATGTTGACTGCCAGTGGTCTTACCATGGCCACCACGGTCAGACATTTCACTGGCCGTGGTATGGCGATAACCACCAGCCAGGCCGTTGGCAATCTTACTGTGGTCAGCTAAAATGTTGGTCGTGGTATGGCGGTAACCTCTAGCCAAGCTGCTAGTGGTCTTACCATAGCCACTGCGGTCAGCCAGAATGTTGGCCATGGTATGGCAGTAATCACCATCCAGGCTGCTGGCGATCTTATCACGGCCACTGCGGTTAGCCAAAACGCTGGTCATGGTACAGCGGTAACCACCGACCCGACCGCAGGCGGTCTCACCGTGCTATCACGGTGAGATGACCCGCCACCTACGGTATGGTGATAACCACCAAAGCTAGGCTAAAGAATGTTACGGCAGACACCGCGATGAGGAATAAGACCACATATGGTAATGAGGTAACCACCAAACCCTCCACCGCAGTACCACCAGAGCAAGAAGGAAGACAGGCATGGTATGGCGGTAACCGCCAGAACAAGAAGTAAACCGCCAAGGCCAATGGAGAAAACTATTTAGAAAGCTAAGGCATATTCCAACAATGACTTCCTCATGAAACACTGTGAATCTTCGATGCAAGTATAATGATGTGGTGTGGGGGTTATTGATTACATTATCTAAGCGTTGTTTATTTGTTTGCATTTCCACTACTATGTCATTTGAGAGCAAACGTTGTAGATATGGCCACTTTGTGTCTGTTGCACTTAATGTGAAGAATAGAGTGGGAGACCCTATTTGGTTGACCATATTCATTATTTCAACATGACACTTGTTCCAATATGGTCTTGTGCCCCGCATCGAAGATCCAAAGTGCATGAGCTCTGCAGCTAACTGTGTGTTGGGGAGATTTTTCAAGTGTGCGCAAAGGTTTTCAATAGTGGTTGGTATGTTTTCTTCTATTTTTTTTGTAATGAAAACTGCTGCAAGGCCTTGGCTATGATGTCACATCATAAGATTAAACATAAAATATCAAAACCTTGGATCCCTTCAAAATCTTTGTTCATGAAACCTCATTAAGTGGAGCACATACTCATGCATGTGCACTTCCCTAATTCGTGGTTGCATTTGCAGTGCAAATCTATTAGGAAAGAGTGTAGGAAATGCCATATCGAGCAACCCCTCAGTATTGTATTCATTGATTGGGGATGAGTTTATTTTAGGCCAATTGATAATGTTGCTTGTGTTGTCCTCAAGGTCTAGTGTTTTCTTAATAATTTCTAATTCATGACATCTGTTTGGCAATCTATCCATAAACGATGATGTGTTTATTGTGCTATTTTCAATATCATCTCCATCATAGTTGATTTCATTATTTGGAACCACTATGTCTTCACTAGTTTCAATGGTGTGGAGCATTTTCGATATGTTTGTTCTTGCTTCAGGAATTTGCGCTAACTTGTCAAAACTTATTGCAAAATCATTATAGTATGGGTTATATTTGACTTTGTATTGCAATGCATCTCTGATATGACTTTGACTTACATAGCAATCATAATAATGCCCTTCTGTATGCAGCCTCTGAACTATGAGTACATCCAAGTCTTGTATTCTTCACGGGAGAACTTTTGCAATTTTCTTTATATCTTGTGGGAAGCTAATCGTGTGACCACTATATTTATACTGGCCTCCAAGAGTGTGGGTTACTTGTAGTACTGGGTTAACTCTAGCAATGAGCATTTCCTCCACTTGGGTTAGTCTTTTCAACACAACAAGTTGTTCTCCTGGGTCCATGTTGTTGAGTCCGGAGAACCGAGGTATGCCTCTCTTGACGAAACATCTTTTACAAGTAGCATTAGTATTTGATGAATGGAGAAGCATCCCTGGGTAACATTCCTTGCATATAGTGCATGCTTTCTAGGTAGAAAGTGTATCTATTCTTTGTCGGAATATTTTCATTGTTGTCATGAAGTCATCATTGTTGTTGAATGATGTTCCATGTTCCATGTATTGTTGTGTTTGCATATGTTGGTATTGCCATGTTTGCTTTTGTAAATATCTAATGCGCTTTTTTGCATTTATCTCCTCTTTATGATGAACATAGTAATCTCAATTTCTCTTATAGTGTTGTATCCTTTGGGCTTATGTATGCTAGGGGCTGATTTGACTTTGTTGCAATCTTTTTTGTTTCCTTCGAGTAGCTATCTCTTCTCTATGGTGAGCATAGTAAGCCTGATTTCTTTCTTGGGTTTGTTGTTTTTTGATCTCTAATACATGCGGGCCAACTTCATTGTTTCCTATGTAAGAGTCTGCCATCTATGGGTCTGAAAATGTTAAGGTAAATTAATAACAAGTGCATAGTAAAGGTACTAAACAAGTGGACATAACATCAATGTGACACCAATGAAGCTAGCAATGTTCGAAGAAGTGCATTCTACATATCTATACACACAAAGAGACATATACATACTATTACAATCATTTAAATTTAGTGTACTTGTCACAAATGTAGTATAAGTGAAACATGGCACAATTAATATAAAACAACAACGGTGTATCTTTCCATAAGCCCCCTAAGAACCTTCAACATACATTGAAGCTAAAGCAGATATTGGTGTGGTGCCTATATAGGCGATAAATGAACACTAATGAAACCAAAAAATAAACACAAAGAAGGTTTTTAAGCTAGAAGAATACAGAAAATAAACACTAACGTGAACTACTTGCTTTGCGTGCTTTTAAAAAAATCAATTTTGAGCATGTATTCATATTTGACTATGATATAATATATTGTCTTCTAAAATTATGACAATTTCAATGATAATCAAATTTAGTTAAAAAACATAAATACAAAGCTATTTTAATTATAGGTATAGATGTATTTCACTATAATTTAATTTTTTTTGTTCTACTTTAAAACTTTCTAAGAATAATTCTGATTTATTTAATTATTTACTCAAACATTATTTTCTGATAACAATTAAATTATATCTAATTTAACTTATTTTGTTTTCAAATATTATGACAATTATTTGTAAAATCAAAATTAATAGAGAAACTTAAATACAACAATTTTAAAAATGTTTATAAACAATTATCATCACAATTAAAATAAATCCATGATAACTTGAGATAATAGCTAATAATCACTTTCTTTACATATATTCTTATTTATTCTTATTTAAAACTATTAGGTTCATTTTCCTAAGAGTGTGGGAATATATTCCCCTCACATTCCCTTAAAGGAGTATTATTGAAACTTATTACAACCCCTTTTTTATCTCTTTTTATGTAAAATTCAATATACCTTTCCTCTTTTCAAGGGGGAGTAGGATTATTTAAATGTTTAAAAGAACATTAAATTAAGTGATTTATGTTGAGATGGATTTCCCTAGGGGAAACATGGGGACTTTTAAACCATACCCCTTTTGAATCAAGTTCTTTATAAAACATTACGTTTTAGGGAAACTCATTTTCTAAATAAGAATAAGAATAATGCGATGATGGTATAGGCATGGAATAGTGATAGAATAACATTTACTATCATCACTGTTAAAATCAACGTGGAATCTATTGACGCTTATTCTTAAGAGAGACGATATATATCTACACACTATGACATTCATTGTATAGCATTTAACCTATAGATGTTCGAGACTATAGCTTCTATTTATTTAGTAGCCATGTTTGACTGGCTTTGTATTTCTATCCATTAGATCGGAAGTGAAAGTTGTTGTTGCTGCAGTGAACAAGAAGATAATTACTCTCAATGGTCTATGCTATTAGACATTTGTCACTTTCTAGAAGGAAATAATTTGAATAAAATTTTAGCTTGACCATAGATTCAATGCAAAGAACATATATTACAACCATTGAGGGACTTAATGGATCACCATAAAAATTATTATCGTTAGTGATCGTCACGCTACCCCATTTCATCACCCAATAAAATAGTGTTTTGATTGGCTGCCATCACATCCATTATAGCACTGTAACTTTTAGATAATTAAATTTCTTCTATTTTATCTTTCTCTTGGCAAGCTTAAGTTTAGGATTTCTTAGATAAGGAAGGCTTAGTGTTGAAATTTCCCTTATTGATGTGCATTTAATAACAACACTGATACCATGCTTGTTGCAAAACTTCTACAATGCATTAAATCATGAATACCTTCACCACAGGAGAAGTATTGAGTTGGGATTTACTTAGGCCAAAAACCACGATCTCTCACATATCAGAGGCAGATTGAATGGATAGTTTAGTCATCATATTAATTGCATTGCATGTTTCTAAGGCATGTACTCTGGCAAGATATCCTCACCCTCCACCATTTAATGCCAAGATATGAATGACTACCATATGAAAACTCGATATTTACTCCTACAGAGTGATCTGAGGAAAGCGACTTAGGACTGGGATTGGTGAGGCATGGTTTGAATGGAGGAAAAAAAATAATGTAAAGATTGATACTCAAGCCAAATTGTAGATTTCATTGAATGCATTGGATAATAATGTCTTAAATAAATCCTTTTGGTTTTTCACTATCAGATTTCATAGACCATCCAACACTTTGATCCACTACTCAATAATCTGCAAGCCTTGACCAACACTTTCCTGTAATCATGCTTACTCTATACCAGCTAACTTTACTCACATCCTTTGACATCGATCACCTTGGCTGCTAAATGACCATATCACATATAAACTACTTGGCTCTAATGCTCTACAAATTGCTATATTAGTTAAGAGGGATCTAACAAGATGTAATAAATACATGAGTAAGTAGTTGATGGAAGATGGTGACCCATTCAAAGGAAATCCAACTCTATCTTGCTATGTAATTCAAGTCATAAATTACTTTTCCACCGTAAATGGAAGTAGCTAGGCAGGCATGGAGAAAATGGTGATAGGATAGTTGGTACCAAATTTTAATGCACTATAAATTATTAAAAAAAAATTAAACCGGTGAAAGTAATACTCTATTGGCTACACCTCCTTACTTCATTTATGAATGAGGGGCTATGAAATTATGACCTTTTTGGGATTCATTGCATTGATGGTACTTGGACACTTGTTGGGTAGTCTAAATAAAAACACAATAAAGAGCCTTGTAAGATTAGCAAAAGAAAGAAATGCAATCCCAATCTGCTACCAATGAAAATATTGCACTCACTACTGCACCTTTAATTTCCATATTTTCTGTGTAAATGTCAAAAAGGTTAATAGTTGCCCACCCACACAGACATTGATTGGTTTGTTCACTTGCTTCCATCGCCAATTTCCATATTTTTTATGAGAATAGGAATCTGTGTTCATGTTGTTGATAGCATCCAGCAAGTCGAAGAGAAATGAGTAGAACTTAAGCGCTTCCACAAATAGCTGGATGAATAAGGACAAAGAGGGGAACATTTCTCTATCGAGCACAACCACGGCCTTGGGGGAAATCTCTTTGAAGAATGCAACGAATGAGTCCTAGGAAGGAAAGGAGGAGAAGAGATGGTGCATGCCCATTGACATGTTGACGACCATGGCCTCTCCTTCGTGACAGCACAACATTGAGAGAGTTAGGCTTTCATTCTAAACCAGACTGCATTAGAAGAGGGAAAAAAGAACAAAGAACGCAATCTCTCACAAACAGATAAAATAAAACCAGAAACTACTCAAAAAAGCCCCAAAACAAACATAAAATCCTCAAAAAACATCAATATTGTGCTCTTCAAGAAAAACCCAAACCTTAAGATACCGAATGACTCAGACTCAAACTCTTGTAACATCAATTGATGGCGCTTAAAAGAAGAACTCATGGAAAATTGGAAACAAAAGACATACCTCTTAAAAAAGCCTCTGTGAAATCTGAATTGAAGAACCGATTGCACTGGAAGATCCTATGAGAAATGGGAGGAGGATCAACTCTACTGATAGTCCTTCAGACCCTTCACACCACTTGTACATGTCATTCGTGGATAGGGGTGTCATTCCCTTTGACCATCCCTATCGTACCTACCCCATTCCTATTACCATGCACAATACAGGGGGCCTCACTCCCATCATCTACCACCTAAAACCATTGCTGGAAAACTTTAGAAATTTTTTAGGCATCAGACATCAGACGAATTCAATGGGATTTCCCACCTACAATAGCCTATCGACTAATTAGTCAAAAATTGAAAAGCATGGATCTTAGTTCATGTGTGTATGTCACAAGCCATGGGAACGACACTAATTGATATCATCCCTCCCTCTCCCAAGTGGTCCTCCAAAGTGATATGAAATTTATTTGTCCCTCTACAAATAGAATATATATGCCTTAGCGCACTCCTTGAATTCAGTGATAAACATACAAAAGAGGTAATGGTGATCGATTCTCTTCTCTCTTTAGGTTTACCATGGTTAGATATCTAGTGAATAGGTGATTATGTAAAAGTTATTAGATAATTTAATATTTATAAGAGATTTTATTTTTTTGGTTAAGTTTATCAATTCATGTTGTTTTTTCTATGTATGAATTTGAATTCTATTTTATTTTATTTTATTTTGTATTTGGTTCATGTCTTGTTATATTATTAATTGTTTTGAGTCTATTAAAGAATAAATTATTTCAAATTACATGTTATAGTAGTATATTTATGACTAATCCTAATTAATTTGAATCATCTAAAATTTATGTAGGAGCACATCTTGAAATCATATGCATAAGGTAAAAGAGTGTTACATCCACATCCTAGAAGCATACCAAGGTGGACTAATTATTGTTGTTAATATGTGTTCATTGTCATTGAGTTGATCTACTTTTGGGCTTGACTATGGACCCCTATTTGAGTTGCAAAATAATGGATTAGCACAACATAAACCAAAACTCAAATATTTAAGGCAAAACTTTAATAGAGAAAATGGAAGTAAATAGCACAATGCAACATATGATAAAATATGTATTAAGTTTCCATGATATTTAAGATGTGCTCTAAGTGATGGTATGTGATTTCTCTCTACAATTTGCTACTCAAGCAGACAACATAAGAGTGCAAATGAGTGGATTTTTTATAGAATTAATGTTGTATGAAGGTGAAAATCCTCCATTAAATAGATTTTTAAAGAGACAAATAAAGGTTCAAGATGAAGATATGGGATGAAAGGTTAATATTTAACTATATAGAGGATTATTAGTGTTGTGAATATTATAATATTAGATATTTAATTCGGGAATGTATCTATTATCATAACCATTCCTAGTTTTCTCTATTGCACACTATATCTCCTGAATTTGCTAAGTTTTATTTGAAGTCAAGGAATCATTCATGGTTTTATTTTGGTCTATTAAATACTTTTTATGTTTACTTTCTAATTTCCAAAGTCTTGGTGTTTTCATGATAGGGAATTGTTCTAAATCATGTTTTATGACCTACATAAAATGATTTTTCCTTTTATGTATCTGTAATAAAAACCCTTAGAGGGTTTGAATTGCATGCTTTTATTTCATCAAGAACCTCAGTGGTTTTATGTCGTGCTTTATGGCATCCCCTGTTCAATCTCTAAGATATGTTTTGATTTAGTCCTTACCTCAAGCATGTTTTCTTTTTTCTCTTCACTCTTGTTCTTGGTATGCCACTCCTTCAATCTTACAAACTAATTTATAGAATCTATTATGTTTACATGTGAAGGTTTTGTTTTAGGGATTAATTTTAAAATTATTTATTTATATATTTAAGAAATATATATTTATTTTTTTATGGATAAAGAATAAGTGTGTTGTATTTGGTTCATTAGATGGTATTAGGTCTAAATATATATAGATAGTGTATATTATTTTTACAATATGAAAAAGTTAAATTAGGATACATCATTTATTTTTAAATTTAACTATGAAATATGTTAGTGTTATCCAAGTTTCTGTTAGATAATTATAGAAAATTTATTTGGAAGATTTGATTAAAATTGATTAATCGAGTTCAAGTCAAATAATTAGTAGGCTATTCATTATATTTTATTTTATGAATGGTAAATGACTTAGAAGAAATTATAGTTGTATTATTGTTGTAGATATTAAAGTGACTAATAATACATGATTCATTTCCATGAATGTTTCATTGCAAATATGATTTATTTTGAAAACATGATGTAAGATCAAACTAGAAAATTAATATTATGAGATTGTGAAATAATTTTATTTATATTATGCTACTCATGTAATTCACTATTTCAACAACATATAGCTAAAATTATAAAACTTAGAAAATTAGAAGTTACAATGTTAGGGTGTTGAAAAGAAGTTGAGTCTACTTTTTGGTCAAAAAGTGGAAGTGTTTTCCCTAATTTTTCAGAGTTTGACACATTTGACCTTAAAATTTGAAGCATTTACAGATGAAATCTTTGAAAATGTCACTGATCATAAAATGTAGTACAATTCAAAGTTTAGTTTCCAAATATGTAATTTATTTCAATACCCAAATTGTACAAATTGAGTTTCAATAGACTTTTGTAAAAACCACTATTTAAAAGTCATTTTTTTTAACCATACCATGCACATGTATGAAATCCATATTTTGACCTAAATTATCATATTTTTCTAAATTCTTTTGGGAAAAGCCTTGTGACTCACTGAAGTTTGTTTTGGATAATTTTTTGTAATTTTTTATTGAAAATTTATTTTTTGTTATTTTTTTATAAGGCATATTTGTCGTTTTGAAAAATTGTCGGGTATGACACGCATAAGATGACCTAAAGTTATCATTTTTTGCAATTTTTTTAAAAAAATTGAAAAGAATTGTCTGAAGTTTGTTCTTGTGCAATCCGTTCGTTAAAATGTTATGTTGATCAAAAGTTATTAAAATAGTAAACAACACTCATATTTAAAGTTTATGGACCAGTTTCATCAAAAATTAATTGAAAAATAGAAAAAATAATCCAATTGTAAAAAAAATTACATATTTTAAATTTGCATTGTCTCATTTAAAATGGGTTTTAATTTCGTCAAAAAATTCTGCAAAAAATGTCGTAAGCCATATGTCCAAACTCGATTTTTTTCCTTAACATTGTTAGAACCTTCAACTTCCAAGTCCAACTAGGTTGAAGGCCTAGGTTCAGACTCCCAATGCTTTTCCCAAACCAAAATCCGAGGTAAAAACCCGACCACAAAGGAAAAAAAAATCAAATTTCAAAAAACGAGATCCTGTTCTACAATCGGGATTTTGTTCCCAATATTTAATACGGTGACTGTTGGCAGGGAAACATGATCCTATTCCCCTGCCAATGGTCCCAACAATAAATATTGGGAACGGGATCTTGATTCTAGAACGGGATCCCATTTTAAAAAAAATGGGATCCCGTTCTATAATCGAGATCTCGTTTCTTTTTAACTATGTTGTTTAAATTTACTGTCAAATTTTACTGTGAAGTTTGCAACTTCACATGTCCGATCGAGAGCAATAAAATTGCTCTATTTTTCATCAAGAATTTTTTTTTATAGGTGGTGACTTGCTTTTTTGATTAATTTTTTCAAAGGAGAGATCCCATTTTTTCAAAGAAGGAACAAAAGGTCTTCAACTTGCAATATGAATTGATTTTTTCAAAGCAGGCATGAAGAAATTAGTTTTAAAGTGGAATTGTGCTAGTTTTCTACCTGCTTTGAGGAACACAAGAGGAAGAATTTAGTCCTTATAGGTATTGAACTTCCAATTTGAATTGAATTTTTTGAAAAATTTCACTATTTGCATTCATTTGTGCTTGAGAATTTTATAATCATGGGAGACAAATCTCGTAATAAGAGGAGGAAGACATTGAATCCTGAATAAATTGAAACAAACAAAGAGGAGAGACAAAGACAAAGAGAAATAATAATGAGAATTAAATCGATGAATGATGGGGGAGCATCCAATTCCACAACTATTAAAGATGAAAAAATAGAGGAGACCATGGTTGTAGATGAAGCAAATTTGCAAGAAGTCAATTTGGAGAAGAATGCGATTATACAAGAAAGTCCTACTATGTCTTCAAATCCCTCTTTCATTGCTATGGAGAATGTTTCAGTATGCACAACTCCAGGTACGTCTTCAAATCCACATGTTAGTGAAATGATAAACCCATATGTAGAAATTTTACAAGATGCTGGACTTGACGATGTTGACATTGATAATATTTAGAGAGATGAAAATTTTATATAATTTGTTGAAAATGAAAATGAGAATGATCCTTTTGTTGAAAATCAAATTGATAATAATCCTTTTATTGAAACTGAAAAACAAAAACTGTTTTGTTGATGTAAATGAAAATGAATTTACTGTTTTGTTGATGAAAATGAAGATGAAAATGTAAATCGTTTTGAAGTTGAAAATGAAAATGAAAATGAAGATGAAAATCTAGAATGTGATGTTGAATTTAATGAAGATACTTTTTTAAAAATTGAAAGTGGTGTTTTTGATCATCTTCCTGGTCAAATTCTTGGAGGCAAATAAGAACACATGCAAATAAAATATACAATGAATTATTTTATCGTAAAAAAATTGTAATTCAATGTCAACTAATGGTGCAATTGATGAGAATGCAAAAAATGAGGAAAATAATGAAAAGGTTAGGCTTTTTTGTTAAACCAAAAAGAAAAGATCAATCATTGAAACATGTTATGTGTATTGTGTATTGTTGCTAGTGCCATTCAATCTATTGGAAAAAATAGTCGATCTAAAGTAAAAATGCAACAAGAAGAGCTTTAACAACTGCTATAGTTAATGAAGCAACTTTGAATAAAAGAATGGTAAGAAATATTAGTGAAGTTTTCAAAATACATCCTAAAACATTGCTAAGAGCGGAAAAAAGAAGATAAATTATAGAAAATGATCCTATCAATCAATGTTGGAGTTTTAGTGGTCGACTCTCGAGGTCTAATATGAAATTGAATGTTGAAATTAAATCTTTGATTGAAAATATTAGCATGATAATACTAGAGTTTCATGTAATGCTAGAGATTTTTTAAAATTAAGGGTGGGGTCCAAAGTTCGTGATCCTCACCCAAAACATCTACTAGATACAACATAAACTGAATTTTATAGAAAATTTTGTGGTGATTTAGTGTTACCCGGTAATATTAAAATAAGTCAAAGGTCTTTTGAAAAATGTAAACCATGGTATGTAAAAATTAATAAGCAACAAATATCTTGTTGTTGTTAAATGCATGTTCAATTTCTTTATTTTTATGATGTTTTTCGATATATGCATTGTACCTTGCATACTAACATGATTATATAGGAATGCGGTATTAATATGCCACCTGAAGCAATAAGGGATTTTATTTCAAGTTTGTTTTGTGAACGATCTAATGGTAATTTTTTTTATTTAAGTTCTTTTATTTCTAGACAATGCATTGACTCTGGAAATCTTTCATTCTTAGGAATTTGTATGCATGAAAGTGTTGATAATGATTTTGGACAACATTTAGTAGAAGTTGAAATATTTAAAAATGTTCACTATTCTTTAAAAGATGGAAAAATAGGAAAGCATTGTGATTTAGTTACAGAAAAAGTTAGTGTGCATGCATTCATGAGTGAATTTAAGAATAAGATAGTACCAAAATATATCATGCACTCTCAACATGCTTGATGGCCAATTTCGCACGTTTAGAAACATATTTCCAATTGGTACTATACTTTCAGTGGTTGATTTTGCGAAAAATTATACTCTAGCTCCACAAGAGGAAATTCAATCACTGTATTATAATTCAGTGCAAGTAGCTATGTTTGTCCATATTGTTTATAGACATGTAGATGATAGCACTGAGGATGATAGAAAAGTTCTGAGGGAGTATCATTTTTATTTGAGTGACAACCGATTACACTCATCAGAGTTTGTTCAATACTGTTTCAATATATTTTACAAAAATTTAAGAGAAAGAGGAATCCATATGAAAGAACACCTCATATGGTCAGATAATTGTACGGGGTAGTTCAAGAATGATCAAATGTTCTATTGGTCAAGAAGGATTCACAAAGAACTTAATGTCCAACATATATGGAGTTTTTTTGAAGTTGGGCATGGTAAAGGAGAACATGTTGGAGCTGGTGCGTGTGTCAAAAGAATTCTTGCTAGAGAACAATTAAAATTTGAAGATGCACGTGGGATTGTCAATTGGTGTAATACAATATTATCTACACCTAGTTTGAGTGAGTACTCTAGAGTTCATCGATTCTTTTGGTTGGTTGAAGAAGATAACATTGTACCTTGAGTTGACTGTGAGACAATCAGTGGATCTACTAAATGGCATTCATTTAGGAGTTCGACAGCAAGCACATGGACTATCTAGACAAGGGAGCTTGCATGTTTTTTCTAGTTTTGTATCATAGGAGATTGTGAAGCATGTGAAAATACAGAATGGGTTGAACAGTGGGAGCAAAGATCGTTGACACCTGCACAAGCACATGATCAATATGAAAGAACTATTGAAGAAAATGATCTAGTGTTTACATCTGAAGACCATGACCATGTTTCATGCCTTGTACAAGAAGGTAATTTAATTCAATTTATTTCACTTTATTAAGTTATTTTGTAATACTAAATTTTTTATATTGATATGCGCAAGCTATTAAATCAAATTTTGTTTGCAGGACATGTGTATGATGTTGTTGCACCTGAGGGGAATGAAGAGAAAACAAAATATTGGTTGGCTCATTGTGTGGAGAGTAAACATAAGTTAATATCACCTAAAGAAGATGATGATGGCTATCATTATCCAATAGGTACCATGATCCCCAGGTTAAGACATCCCCTTGAGAAAATTTTGATAACAATTTTTTTTATCCCCTTAAGAAATTTTTTAGAACAAGTATTTCATCCCATTAAGAAAAATTTGAGAACTTATATGATGATTGTTTTGGGTGATCCCACAATATTGGTTTACAATTTTTGGACAAACTGGACATTGAATTGATTTTTTTTAACTAAATCTTCACTTTCAGGCTACTATAGCGGCTAAACCGCGAGGAATTTGAAGATGATGCAAACTAGTGATTTGTGAAATTTTGTCTATAGATTCTAAATATATTTTTTTCAAAAAAATTGGAATCAGATTGCACTTCTTTTTCCATCTCCTTCGAAAACTAGCTTTTAAAAAAAACAACATTTTTAAGGAGTGACGCTCACCGTATACAACATAATTTTTTTTGTATGATGGATTAAATTCATTTTTTTTCAAATTTGGATTTGTAACTATGATATCTAGCACTTTCATTTGGTTTCATATTTTTTTATTAAATATTTTTTCCTTAATCAAGTTTTGAAGTCAAACCAGTTACAATTCAGATATAGGTGGACCGTATACACCATAACTTTGTTTGCATGTATAGAAATTCAATTTTTCTTTTTTTAATGGATTAAGAACATCAATACCCAACCTGAAAATATTTTTTAAAATTTTATTTTGATAATATTATATTTTTCCACATGTGTAGAACATAGAGCTTGATTTTTGGTGAAAAACCTATGTTTAATAAAACTAAAAAAACAAATACATAATAAAACTGAAACATATTAAAATTATATTTGTTGGATAGATCATTTTGAGGAATACCATAATCATTTCAAATAAATTTTAAATGAATTCATTTAATCCCCCAAAAGGTAAATGAAAAGTGATTTTTTATAAGCATTTTGATAGGTGTAAAGGAGACTCCGTTATAGGTATGGTTTAAAACTAGCGGGGTTCTATCCAAGGAGGTTTGATCTAAGGTGGTTTGATCAAAAACTCTTCAATTTGAATCCTTAAAATGAAACTTTTTAAGGCTTGAATCATTATATTTTCTAAAAATATGGGATTTCAGCAAAAATCAGAATCTCCCAGAAATTGTAAACCTTTGTGGGATCACCCAATTCATGTTTTCAATTAGGATCAGTTGTGGTTGTTGGAAATTGGTTACATAAATAACTAAAAAGGAAGAATGGTCTACCTACATTCAAATATTATGAACCGCATAAAAAAATTATAAATTATTCACATTTGGTGGTGGCAACAAATATAAAACTAGATCATATCACGGAAGACCTGCAAATAAAGTGCTATGGACAATTTCTATGGAAGAGCATGAGACAATCATATATGCATTACAAAAAAGAGAGGATGTAGATGGTACAATGGAATAAGTAAATACAGGTAAATGTAGTTTAAGTTTCATATTATCCTTTTAAATAGAGGTAATTATTAGTTAAAATATATTTAAATACATGTTTTGAATGCATATTGATATTGCTTGTACATAAATAGTTAAAATTGATTTATTATCCTTTTTTGTATCCTTAAGCCATCATTGCATTGATCTCATACTTTGAAACAAAAAGGAGAGGATGCCTGGATTCAACCTACACATGTGTGGAATACTTTTAAATGTGGGTACTTGAGTTGTGTACATATAGATATTTTTATATAAATTAAAATATGTATGTTTTGATGATTTCATTGATATTTCTTGTACCTTTTTTATATTATGTGGTGTGAAGACGTAGTACATTTTGGGCAATAGTTTGAGATGTTCTTGAGATGGCATATCCAAATTTTGTAAACATTGTTTTGAGATGACATATATGTACATATATGTCCTAGTATGTCTTCAAATCACTAAATTTCATGCATACATTATTGTTAAGTCAATTATATCCTTAAGATGTTGTATTATGACCCCTTAAGAAATTCCCTTAAGACATTGTATTATGACCCCTTAAGACATCCCCTTAAGACATTGTATTATGACCCCTTAAGGCATCCCCTTGAGACATTGTATTATGAACACTTAATACATCAACTTAAGACATAATATGACCCCTTAATACATCACCTTAAGATGTAATATGACCCCTTAAGACATCCCCTTAAGACTTTGTATTATGACCCCTTAAGAGGTTCTATTATGAACCCTTAAGAAACCCCCTTAAGATGTTCTATTATGAACCCTTAAGACATCCCCTTAAGATGTCGTATTATGACCCCTTAAGATGTCCCCTTAAGACACTGTATTATGACCCCTTAAGATGTCCCCTTATTTGTTTTCAATGTACCTATTTGTTTTGACAAGTTATAAATTAGTATTGGATGCCATTATTTGTTTTGATAGCTTATAAATTAGTATTGGATGCCATTATTTGTTTTGACAGCTTATAAATTAGTATTGGATGAAATTATTTGTGTTGACAACTTAAAAAATAGTATTGGATGCCATTATTTGTTTTGAAAAATTATAAGGGTATGTGCAGGATCATCATGGAAAAAACAGGCCCTTAAGTGGCAATGAAATTCAGAAAAATCAAAGTTAGGCAACTTGACGTAAAAATTTGAATAAGTTATCTATATTATTTCAAAAATATGTAAGAATATAATTTTTAGAAAATTGAATTTAGTTTCTAAACTACTAGGTTTATTTAGAAAAAAAAATCTATTTGGTGAAAATTTAAAATTTCAATGCAGTAGTACATAAATTTCAAGGAAAAAATAAGAAGTAGGTGTTTTTCTGACTACCCTAACCACAATAAAATGATAATTATTTTTTATAATATTTTAGATACAAGTAAAGGAATCACATCCCAGTGTGATGCATATTTTTTTGTAATATTTTTCCAAGTAAATAATTAATTATGATTTTTTTATTACAACTTTTAAAAAATATAAAAACTCATACGTCTAGCCACCTTAACTTGGTCAAAACTTTATGAATTTTTTTTTTTTATTATTATTCCTATAGTATGCGAAGCATAGAATGTGGCACATCTTTCATATTCAAAAAATGTGATACCGTTTGAAAGCTATAGAATTTTTTCAATCAACCTATCAATTAGGACTTTACTCGTAATTCAAATAGAAAATGAATAATTATTTATTAAATTCAAAATAAAGCATAACTTATATGGTGGAAAGATGAGAATCTCCTTTAAAAACCCTTTTCGTTCCATCAATTTTGGGTAAAAAAAAAGTCATCAGCCACATGGGCCATCATATCACTTACATATCGCCACTTTTTGGCCCATCATGATCCTGCACATACCCATATATTAGTGTTGGATTTTATAATTTATAGAATTTATTAATGCTTTTGTTCTCTAATCTTGTATGGTTTTTTTTATTTCTTAAAATTTTATCATTTCTGGTATATAAATGAATTGCTTTTGTTTGTAAATTATGATTTATTAACTAATTATTGATTGACATGAATTGAATAAGTACATTGACTAATTATAGCTAATTATTGATTGACATGAATTGAATAAGAACATTGACTAATTATAGCTAATTATTGAATGTACATATCATGTATGAGATCACTAAATTTGTAAACTATAATTATTAAAATGTCCGATTAATTTCAACTTTAATTTCATATTTATATTTAAGTTCACATTAATGTCCTATATTAATATCTTGACTATGAACATAAAATGCATAAATGTATATGTGTAAATTAAAATTTCAAACAATAATAAAGTCCATAATTTATGTAAATATATTAAGTGCATGAAACCAATATATTAAGCGCATGAAAAAAGTCAATCAGAGTACAACCCATGAACTAAAGAACCATGAAATAGAAAATCCAACAGAGTACATGACAAACCAGAAATATAGTCCACAAAATAAACAAATATAACTCACAAAATCACGTTTCTAGGTCATGTATTGTCTCTATAATTAAGAGACCTCTTCACGCCATGCAGACTATGTAGATGACCTTAAACACTTTGTACAAGAGAAAGGTGAAATCATATGTAAGACAATGAAAAAATATTTAATGACAATTTAATTTATAATTCATCATATTAAAATTAAATTACCATCATATCTAGGTTTGGATGCTCTACTACACCTGAAGCAACCTCTACATTCTTTGAATCAATCTACATAAACAAGACAAAGCAAGTTGAAATTAGATGCACAAGTCTACAATTAAAAATGATTTAATTGAAATTAATTTATAATTTATCATATTTTAATTGTACCATATCCATAGGTTGTGCACCCTCTTCCTTATGACATGTTTGTACATTCTCAACTACTAGATGTGTCACATGCTATAAAAGAAAAATAATTTAAAACATGTATTAGCTCAAGTTATATATATATATTCAATTTGAAATTTAAAATTAAAGTTATATATTCACAATATATAATTTATGATTGAATTTAAAATAATAAAAATATTAAATAGCCATTTGATCTAGAGCCTACTCTGCATGCCCTCCTAGAGTTGTAACTATGTCCGGGTCAGGGATAAAAGTCACACTAACAAAGTCCTACAAGATCAAAATTAAAGCATGTACATAATTGAATTAGGTGTATATATATATATATATATATATTCAAGTTTGCACATTTTTTGTAGAATTTTTTTAAACAACTTGAAAATCAGAGGCCTCATGAGTAATTGCAACATCTAATGTTTGCCTGATGCCCATTCTCATTGTAATCGACCTAGACATACATGTAGACATGTAACACAAACTTATAATATTTACACTTAGTGTACATGCAGATTTCATAAATAGTAAATTAAAAAATCATAATTGTAACTATACTAATGTAAGTTAAACAATTTACAATATAAATGTACTTGCCCTTGGTCTACGACGGCCAATAGTGGAGGAGTGCTTGATAACCCCTCAGGTGGAATCGATGTGGAAGCCGATTGACTTGCCTAAACCAACATAAATATTTCAAACATATATGTTATTCAATTATAAATTTAAAACTCAAGTTAAAAATCATTTTATTTATAATTTAAAAATTGAAATCAAAATACCCCATAAGGGTTGCCGATTAGGACTGGTGTCGATGTATGTACTCATGGAGTAGATGATTGCCCCATCGTTACTATCATCTGTACACCAAACAGTTTGATTGTTAAAATTTATTGCAAACTTTACTTTGATATATACATTCATCAAAATTCTTATAAAATGAATGTGTAGATGTATATTTTTACATGTGGAGCAGTGTCCTCAAGATGTTCACCTCTTGTAATGAACTCCACAAATGAACCGATGTGACCAAATGAACCACTAGAATCTCCACATCTACCTGAACTAGGTGTGGCCTGATCAGGTCCATAGCATACTTGATGGAAACTAGTACATACATGTGGGATGGGCCTCGACACTCCTGGAGTGGTACTCGAACTAACTCCATAAAACAATCCTCCATCATCAGCGTCTCCATGCTCCCCACCTACTATCACAGAAGCATGTTGATCAAGGTATCCTACGAGTGTACCAAGGGAACCTAATGTCAAGACCATAGATCGATGATGCATAGGTGCAGGAATGGGAGGACCAGGAGCAACAACAAGGGGTTGCATGTGCATAGGGCATTGGGGATCAAACCTTTCCCCTAACCTCTATTGTGGCATGCCGCCACCAACACCCTAAAATGATTTAAAATCAAAATAATTGGGGTTTTGCCCCATAACAAACTCTACATACAATTTCCTCAAAAAATATAATGGGCACTCCCAATTAGCATGTGGGGGACTATCAAAAACCATATACCATCGATCCCAAAAATGTGCACTCATCCTTGGATGTATGCACCACCTCATGGATATTCTAGATTTGTTTGTAGGAATGGGATGTCGAGTAACAGGGTTGAGAAAGTAGGGGGCTACATGGGCTTTCGTTATTTTAAGGTCTAATATTTGTTTATAAGAGAGATCGTCAGCTTAAAATTGTCTCATCTATTCTTTGTCTCATCTATGCCTATCTAGATCAAAATCAATGGTCCTGATGGCATCCATAATGTTTTGCATTGCAAATGCAAAATATCTAACATGTGGTGGAATCAATGCTTGACTCTGCATAGCATTGATTTGATTTTATATGGATGCAACCTGATCATTTATGCGTGCTCGTAAGCGAGCCTCATCAAATGCAATAGGTTGTGGAGGTGGCATATTAGGTGGAGGGGGAGGTGGAGGTGGATGAGGTGGTGGATTGATGATATCATCAATGTTAAAATCATCCATGATATGAGATATAAGTGTGCACCTGCATTAAATTATACTAAATTAACATACAAACTTAAAAAATTACAAGAAATAGTTAAATTTGAAAAACACATGCAAGTTTGTTTAAATATGATGTGCATACATATATTAAGATCATATAAAATTGAAACACACATATACACTGATTGAATTCAATCAAGTAAACTATGTCCATACATTTAAAATAAATAAAAATGCCATGCATTTAACATACATACATTTAACATGTACATACATTTAAAATAAAAAATACCATGCATAATTTGCATGCATACATCATTAAAGTAAACTATGTACATACATACAAATTTCAAAATTTAACAACTATGTGCAATTTTAATACATGTGTACATAGTAAACAATAAACTTGAAACATTCACAAAAAGCTCATTTTATGTCTAATGCATATATATATATATATA
The DNA here is from genome assembly GCA_007115665.2 of Sequoiadendron giganteum. Lineage (NCBI taxonomy): Eukaryota > Viridiplantae > Streptophyta > Pinopsida > Cupressales > Cupressaceae > Sequoiadendron > Sequoiadendron giganteum. Next base: position 12,948,941 of record CM021100.1, read on the forward strand.
TATAGTACAATTTTCCATCATGATCAGACTAGATATTCATAAAATATATACTATTATGAATTCATCATTATAAGTTCATAAATTCCACCAAATTCATAAATTCATGTCACTAAAAATATCCATCTAGAACCAAAATCATAAATTCACGTCACACAAAATATCCATCATTTACCAAATTCATCACATAAAAATATCCATCGTTCACCAAATTCATAAATTCATAACTATTGAAGATCATTGTCTTAATTTAAAAACTATTGTGGCTCTCTACTGCATCTCTTCATTTATTTGCATTTTCCTTTTCAGAATCAGAATTTATCCTCTCCTATAGCCATTTTCGATGCTCATCTAAGATCCCATCCATAGCCCTGACAACATCAACAATGGTTTGCATCCTAGATGCAATCATCCTCACAGGTGGTGCGACAAATTCTTCATTTTGAATGTTGATTTGATCTTGGATGGTTCTAACATTGGAATTGATTTGTGCTTGCAAACGAGCACCATCGATTTCAGGTGGTCGAGGTGGGGGGTTATGAGGTGGAGTGGGTGGAGTGGGTGGAGGTGGAAGTGAAAGTGGTGGAGATGGATGGTGTGGAGGTGGATTGCGAATATTATTGAATCGATCTATGTGATCTCTAGAAGATATGAGTGAACTTGCATTAGATTTGTAGTTTCAAAATGTAAGATACATGTTTAGGATTTATACCCTTAAACCATTCAATATAAATGGCCTAATTGAATACATATGATAAAATAAGTAAGCCTAATTTATGTCTAAGGCATGTTACTTGAATGAAAATACAATTAAATATTAATATAAGACAATTTATGAATGTTATAGGGTTTACGGTTTAGAGTTTAACATAGATCCCCTTAAGCCATCCTATCACCCTAAACTGTAAATTAATCAACCTATATCATCACTTATCTCATTCATATTATAATCTTGCATGATATTATTATTGTTAAATTTGGTTTACGAAACTTAGGGTGAAGTTTTGGTGTCCCTTGGAATATAATGAACTTGCAAGTTAGTGAAGAAAATTTTCTTGTAGAACGGTTGATTGAGATAGGTCTATAGGATAGGATTCATGGGATTACCCTATATATTTTCTTGTGGAACAGTTGATTGAACGATTTAGGGTGATAGGATGGCTTAAGGGGATCTATGTCTAGTGAGGTCCTACAACAAAATGACATGGCTCAAGTGAATAAAATTTTGTGGCGTTGCCCAAGGCAACCAAATTTCTTTAAGGGCCTAGGAAAAAATGATGTCTTTAGCCTATTTAGGGTTTTGAGTTTTGAGTTTGGGGTTTACGGTAATACAATGGCTTAAGGGGATCTTTGTAGTAAGGTTCTACGACAAAATGACATTGCTTAAGGGAATCAAATTTGGTGGAGTTGCCTAAGGCAACCAAATTTGATTTTAAGGTCCTAAGACAAAATGAATGCTTTAGGGAAGAACATTTTCTTGTGGAACAATTGATTGAGATAGGTCTTGTTTCAACTGACCAACCTAGATCATGAAATATCATTCATATTATAATCTTGCACAATCTTGCTATTGTTAAATTTGGTTGCCTTGTGAAACTTCACCAAATTTTAAGAACTTATTGATCCCATTAAGAAATTTCATATTAGGACCCCTTAAGACATCAATTTATGATTTAGAGTGATAGGATGGATTAAGGAGATCTATGTCTAGTGAGGTCCTAGGACAAAATGACATGGCTCAAGTGAATAAAATTTGGTGATGTTGCCCAAGGCAACCAAATTTCATTAAGGGCCTAGAAAAAAATGATGTTTTTAGCCTGTTTAGGGTTTAGAGTTCTGATTTTAGGGTTTACAGTAATACAATGGCTTAAGGGGATCTTTGTAGTAAGGTTCTATGAAAAAATGACATGGCTTAAGGGAATTAAATTTGGTGGAGTTGCTTAAGGCAACCAAATTTGATTTTAAGGTCCTAAGACAAAATGAATGCTTTAGTGAAGAAAATTTTCTTGTGGAACAATTGATTGAGATAGGTCTTGTTTCAACTGACCAACCTAGATCATGAAATATCATTTATATTATAATCTTGCACAATCTTGTTATTGTTAAATTTGGTTACCTTGGGAAACTTCACCAAATTTTAAGAACTTCTTTTATCCCATCAAGAAATGTCATATTAGGACCCTTAAGACATCGATTTATGATTTAGGGTGATAGGATGGCTTAAGGGGATCTATGTCTAGTGAGGTCCTAGGACAAAATGACATGGCTCAAGTGAATAAAATTTGGTGACGTTGGCTAAGGCAACCAAATTTCATTAAGGGCTTAGGAAAACATGGCATTTTTAGCCTGTTTAGGGTTTAGAGTTTAGAGTTTAGGGTTTACAATAATACGATGGCTTAAGGGGATCTTTGTAGTAAGGTTCTACAACAAAATGAAATGGCTTAAGGGAATGAAATTTGGCTTCAAGGGGATCTTTGTGGTAAGGTTCTACAACAAAATGACATGGCTTAAGGGAATCAAATTTGGTGGAGTTTCCTAAGGCAACCAAATTTGATTTTAAGGTCCTAAGACAAAATGGATGCTTTAGTGTTGAGGTTTTAGATTTTAGAGTTCAGGGCTTAGGGTTTAGTGAACTTAGGGTGAAGTTTGGGTGGCCCTTGGAATAATGGACTTGCAAGTTAGTGCCTAGTTTGTGAATATTTTTTATTTTATGAATAGATTGACTATTTTCGTAATAGAAACACATAATTATGTATGATTAAGATTGATTTTGATGTATACTTTAACTCAATTTTTTTTTAATTGAATATAAGATTATTTTATTTAATATTTTTTTCATTAATATTAAACTCACTTAAATGAATTTTATGATATAAAATGTATAATATAAAATTAGTTAATGTTGAATCAAGTATTTTATTTTAGATTGTTTGTAATTGAAAGAACCTAAAAGAGATTAGAAAACAAAAAATATTTAGATTATTTAGCGTCTAGGTAACTAGTGCAAAAATTTAAATCCTAAACCAATCCTCTAAGTATATATATGGTAAATCCTAAACCATGGATTTAATCATTAAAATTTTAAAATTTAAATTCAAAATTTTCCATGCCTTACACATTTTATAATACATTAAGAGCCAACTAAACTTGCTTAGTATTCAAAGGCATTCAATTGTCTTTATGTTATCATTTAATTGCACTTGATCATTATTCACAAATCATTTAAATTTTGAAAGTACTATGCTAGGAACACTTCAATAGGAGGACCTAAATTTAATCTAATTATGCATCAACATTTCCAAGTTTGAATACTATTCTTGTCAATCATTCCAATAATCATGAACTTGATCTTATCATGAGTGCTAACCTATGCGAACATGACAATTGAGATCCAACACTCACTCCTAGGTGTTTTTAAATGCCACTACTTTATAACTTAAATCTTCATTTCTAATAGTTAATTTCTATATGTCAAGTAACCCTCTCATTTAATTTCACAAAAAATCAATATTATGCATATGCCCTAAACTCTATTCTTTAAATTAATTTATATATTTGTTATCATTATTTTTCTCAAAAATGTATTTAAAAACTATATTTTTCCTCAAAATAGATTATAACTTAAATCTTAATTTCTAATAGTTAATTGTTCAAAATCCTCATTTTTTCTCTAATAGAATAAACATATATATTTTTTAAAGAGAGTTGATTTATTTACCATCCCTAATAATTTACATTTCATCAAAATACCCAATTTCTTCTTAAGTAGTTCAGCTTTAATTCAAGAACCCTAGATCCCTAGATGAAACTAGATTTTGAATTTAATCCTCACTTAAGGTTTCATAGACCCTAGATGAAGCTAGATTTTGAATTTAGAGTGTGTTCATATTTTTGTTTTATTTTTATTTCAACTTTTTAATAGGACTGATTATTTGACCTATAATTAATTATCAAAATTTATATAAAAGATAGTTCTAAATGAAAATTCATATAGCAATACTGTACTCATTTCAAAAAAATGGAAAGTTTTTCTAATCTAATTATAATTTGACATTGAAACTAAAGTTTAACATATCATTTTCTCCATACAATGCAAATGAAATTTAAAACATTTAACCAATGCAAATGAATTTTCCTGAGCTCAAATATTAGGGTTTTCAAAATCAAAATGATTTGTTCGATTTTAATTTAGGGTTTTAGCAAAAAAAATTGTTTCAATTTCTAAGCAATTAGGGTTTTTAATACAATTTTTTAGTTTCATTTCAAACTAGAGTTTTGAAATTCTTTTTTTTTTGCTTTGATTTGAATTTGAGATTTCAAAAAGCTTGATTAGGGTTTCTAAATGCAAATTTTTAATTCATTTCAATTTCTAGGGTTTTGAAATGCAATTTTTTTTGTTTCATTTCAATTAGGGTTTTCAAATTCTTTTTTTTTTCGTTTCATCAAACAATTCAAGTTTCAAAAGTTAAATTTTGTTTCTAAAATACAATTCAAAGTTTATTTTTTTGTTTCTATTGAAAATCTTCACAATTTGATGTATTTTTTTAATCTATTTGTACAATTTCTCATTTCTACAATAACACAAAATAAAATGCTTAAAATGTAAACAAAAATTGAAATAAACATGCTAAAAATAGTTAATTTATTAACAATTTCAATTTGGAATGAAAAAATGGGCAAAGAGTACGGTACTCAGGTTTTTGTTAGAGTAAAGGTTTTAACTTAATTATGTTGATTAAGTTACCTTTATTCCCTTCTTAAGATTTCACTTTAGTTTGCATAAAGTGACATTTAATAATTATATTAATTATTAAATGTTTTCCTATTAGGGCTTCTTTTAGGGTTTTTCCCATTAGAGTTTCTTTTAGGGTTTGCATAATCTCCTTTTATAAGGATTGATCCATTGTATATTTTATTAATTCCTTTTTGTTTTGATAAGATAATTTCTCCATTTTTCAGAGCTTCAAACCCTTGTTTGTTTTCTCCATCCATTCTCTTCCTTGTGACAGGTATCCATTTGCATGCAGGTGTTCTTGGAGTCTGAAGTTGGTTTTGACAATTCCTACATGGTATCAAAGCTTTCTTGCTACATGCTTGTTCTTGTTTGAAGAATTTGGAGCTATTTGGAGCTACAAGGTTGGATCAGGCATTCACAGTTTTGGGGTTTGCATTTTTTGATCCAGGGATTCACCTGCAATTTCAAAGAATTTTGAGTCCAAACGGACCTCACCATTGCATCCGCAGCAGTCCAAAACCCCTAAATCAACTGTTCATTCATCCATTTTGGACAAAGTTGATTTGAGGGGCAAAAAAAATTTAGCTGTACGGTCGTACGGCCGTTCGTCTGCGCGCGGATTAGAAAAAAAAGCCTGGTAATTTTTTTATTTATTTCTGCATTTTCGTCAGAAATTTTTTTTATAAAAAAAAATACAGTTTGTAAATGTTTTTGATTTTTAAAAAAAAAAATCAAAATAAACTAAAAAAACAAAAGGCAAAAAAAGCCTTTTTAAGGCTTGCTTAGGCCTATCAGGTACCACCTGCACAGGGTACCGTCCCTGCCATTATGGTAGACAATGGCCCCTTGGGCATCGCCCCCTACAACTGGCAGGTACCACATGTGGACCCCGCTGTCAAATTTAGGCTCGGTTTTTTGTTGCAACTGCCGTATGATCGTCAATTTTAATCCCGCACTGGCTTTTTTTCCCTTTAAAGTTGTTTTCTTCCAGAGGTGATAACTTGGGCATACGATATCGTTTTTTGGCAAACAAGATATCGTTAGAAAGCTGGTTCTGTCAAATTTCTAGTGGTGTGGGTTTCATCACTTCATTTATCTGCTGGTGCATTCTATAGCCAGTTGAAGTCAAAGGAGCTACTTTCAGTCCTGAGCTCATAACTTTTGATCTGTTTCTCCATTTTTTGTGATCTCAATGGCATTGGAACCATATTTCAAAGCTCTTCAGTTCCATACATGCAATTTTTCTATATTTCACTCCAGGTATTTATTTTTTTTTTTTGGTGTTTTCACACTCTCGTGAATTACCTGGACATATTTTCTCTTGGAATCTTTTTGTTTGCATGGGATGCTTCTTTTTTGGCTATTCTTCATGTATTTCTAGTTTTTTGTCCTTTGTGGGCATTTTGAGCATCATTTGTAAGCAACTTATTTTATGTAAACACACTGAGATAAAGTGCCACACTATTGTACATGCATTTTTTGGGGATTTTGCATATAAGGTTGTGCCATATTTTGTACTCGCACTGTATTATAAAGTGCCATCATGGGGGTTTGTGTAGTGCCTTTGTTTTGCCATCACACCTTTGTCCGGTGAGTGTCCCTCCACGATGATAGTGGATCCATATGATTCCACCCTCATGCATGTGTACTTTGTTTCGCACACCACTTTTTCAGTTGCAGGTGCTTTCTTGTGCACTTTCAGATGTTGTATCTTCTCCTTCATGCACTATAGGTTGTTTCACACCATTTCAAGGGATCTGTCAAGCTCTCCTAGTTCAGCATTATGGGGGGTATTATACTGTTCGTGCTAATGCTTCCTTGGTTTCGCCTTGGAAGGAATCTTCCATTCTCAGTTGATCAGTGTTTTTCAGACTATTGTTACTTGTGCCATCTGTATCTTCATTCCAGGTGTTCTCCTTTGTTTGCCATTTGATTCGAGTAGTGTCATTTGGGGCACTCATGCAGATTGTTGTCTTCTTGACAGACTATTGGTACTTGTTCCATTTGTATCTTCATTCTAGGTGTTTTCTTTTGTTTGCCATTTGATTCGAGTAGTGTCATTTGGGGCACTCATGCAGATTGTTGTCTTCTTGATCCTGATCATCTTATCTTCAGAGGAGGTTCTTCAGCACCATAGCAGTCATCTTTCGATAATTGTTTGCAGCTTCTTCTGCTTCAGTGATTTTCTTCATGGCTTTCTACATCTCTTTTTGGAGTAGAGTTTTTCCCATGAGGTTTTCTCTATTTCTCCTTTTTATAGAGATTTGGTTGTATTTGGGTACCTGATCTGGCCTAGTTGTCGAGACCCATGTTTTCCTTCTTGCATTGTAGTTACCTTTGCTTTCTTGCATTTGTTTGTAGCTACACTGTTGCTCATCTTAAGGGGGGGTGTTAGAGTAAAGGTTTTAACTTAATTATGTTGATTAAGTTACCTTTATTCCCTTCTTAAGATTTCACTTTAGTTTGCATAAAGTGACATTTAATAATTATATTAATTATTAAATGTTTTCCTATTAGGGCTTCTTTTAGGATTTTTCCTATTAGGGTTTCTTTAGGGTTTGCATGATCTCCTTTTATAAGGATTGATCCCATTGTATATTCATTGAATTCATTTTTGTTTTGATAAGATAATTTCTCCATTTTTCAGAGCTTCAAACCCTTGTTTGTTTTCTCCATCCATTCTCTTCCTTGTGATTGGTATCCATTTGCATGTAGGTGATCTTGGAGTCTGAAGTTGGTTTTGACAACTCCTACAGTTTTCTAGGGTCGTTGTCGCTCTAAAATTGGGATCTCGTGCATGCTAGTAAAAATGAAAACTTCTTCATTTTAAAAAAATAAATAGTTTACGAAACGGGATCATGATTTGTAAAAAATGGGATCCCGATTTTTACAAATCGGGATCCCATTTTTTACAAATCGGGATCCCATTTTTTACAAATCGGGATCCCATTTTTTACAAATCAGGATCCCATTTCCTCTCCATCAGTTTGGGACCCTCTAGCAAACAGGATCCCATTTTTTGAAAAGCGGGATCCTGATTTTGCTTAGTTTTTTTCATTTTTTCGGCTAAGGAAAAAAATTCCACATTTTGTGGACCCCAATTTTTGCATTTACCTGTTAATATTAGATAGATATTCAAATTTTATTTTCTTTACCATTAAATAAGGTCATAATAAATTCAAAGGGGAGTACATTGTTTTAAAATGACATAACCAACCTATCTATTGAGTTTGAAAGCCATCATATGCTCTCCCCTCACCTATTAGGGATCTTGGTGATAAAAAAAAGGTCAAATATTTAAATATTTCTCAAATAAATTAACACATTAAAAACCAAGAATAATTATTTATCATATGCTCTCACCTTATCCATTGATGAATCTTGATGATTAGAAAGCAATGAGTGTCTGATTGAAAAAAAACATTAAGTTGAAGGGTGAAAGGAATGTTTTCAAAATAAATCTTGTACTATAGGTAAACTAGAAAAATATTCAAACAAAGCTCTACATTAAACAACCCTTAATGTGTTTTCGAGTAGATGGTTCTATAAATTTTCATCTTTGGTTTGCCTAAGTGGGTGTTAGTTGACAAAGAATTATTTGAAAAAATTGGAACCTAGAAAGGGTTGTGTACCCAAACATATAATTGCACAGACATAGACCAAATATAACTGCATATTTAACACTATTGGTTCTCTAGTATAGACAAGAATAATATGTAGCATGCTCAAACATGTGTGAGAAAGGAGTAGGATGAGTTAGCATTCTCATATGTGGGAGCATGGAGAGTTTGGGGACATATAAAAAATGGGTACAATTGAGATTTTGATCCATGCTAATGGAGTGAATGACTAACATTATAAGATTGAGTATGAGGGCTGATGCAAGAAGTTGGGTCCACAAAAAGCGCAAAAAGTGGAAATGTTTTTGTTGTTTTTCAAAATTTGTCACATTTGGACAAAATAATTGAGGCACTTTCACAATCAATCTTAAAAAAAGTCAATAATATGAAATTTACAATCTTGAATCTAGTTTCCAATAATATAATTTATTCAAATACCCAGATGATATAAATTAAATTTTTATAGGGATGTATAAAAACCACTTTTTAAAAGTCTCGATTTTTTTACCATACCATGCAAGTGTAAGAACACCATTTTTTGACCCAGATAAATGTATTTTGCTAATTAATTTTGGGGAAAGAGAGCTAACAACATGAAGATTGATGAAATTTTTTTATAATTTTTTTTTAACATATTTTTTTATTGAATTTTTATTGGCCTTAATTGTTGTTTTTAAAAATCAACTTGTACAAACAACATAATTAGACCTAAACTAAACATTTTTTGAATTTTTTTTTGCATTGTGTAGAGAATTGTTTGAATATTGATGCCATATTTTTTTTTTACAAGAAACTTAACCAAAAAAAATTATTAAAAAGAAAAACAAGCTTGATATTTCAAGTTTATGGACTAGTTTTCTTAGAAATTAATTAAAAAATAAAAACATAATTAAATATAAAGAAAAATTATATTTTTGGAAACTAGAAATCGAGTTCTCTAATGGGTTTTAATTTCATAGATTGATTAAAAAAAATGTCCATCAACCATATTGCTAAAGTTGGACATTCTTCTTGAATCTGCCTTAGTTTTTTAGTTGCAGGTCAAAGGCTAAGGGTTGGGTTGCCAAGCCTTTCTCAAGCCTAAAACCAAGGTAGAATGTGGGTTGGGGATTCAAATATTTTAAAATGTGTACACGTTACAAAACACATACACGTTCTTTATTTTTTTGATTATTTAAAAAATTAAATGTTTTTTAGAAACGTGTATGTGTTTTGTGTTACAAAATGCGTATGTGTTTTAAAATGTGTACGTGTTTCTAAAAGGTATTTAATATTTTAAATGAATGACTTGTGTGTGTTATAAAATGTGTACACGTTATAACACGTACATGGTTTTTAGCGCATACATGTTTTTTTAGGCTCGGGCGCCTAATGCCTAATGCATATGTGTCTTTTTAGGCTTGGGTCCCTGATGCCTAATGCATACGTGTTTTCTTAGGCTTTGGTACCCAATGCATAATGCATACACATCTTTTTAATAATGTGTATACATTTTTTATGAGATTTTTTTTTGTCGAAACTTATGTAGAAGTTGAGAATTCAACCTCACAAATCCCAATGAACACCTGCAAGAAAATAACCTATCACCAAAGGAGATTAAGAGATATAAGAATGGTGCTTTGAAAACATGAAGCAAAAATGCATTAACTAGAATTGAATAATTACAAAGAGATCAATCCTTAAGAAAGAAGATCGAAACCCTAAATTGAGAACCCTAGGATGAAGATTAAATTAGTATGCGACAAGTGTCAAGATCATAATGAACGAGACAACATGACTAATTTAATAATGCAAAATAAAAATTCATAAGTGTAGCTTAAGTGAAATAAAGTAAATGTGACTTAATTAATTAATCAACATGATTAAATTAATCAAGTAAACAACCTATTACTCTAACAGCCCCCTTAAAATGAATTTAGGGAGAAGCTAAAAAACCAAGGACAAATGCATGAAAGCAAAGATGGGTCCCAACAACTAGGCCAAATGAGGTACCCATGTACAAATGTAAAAGATCTCTCACATTAGGAGAAAAGGAGAAAACCTCATGGAAGAAACTCCTCTCCAAAAGAGAGAAATAAAAGTGAAGGAATAAGAAGCCTCCAAACAAGAGTGAAGGACAAAGAATCCTCCAATCAAGAAGAAATTTTTCCCAAAAGATACTTGAACAAAGGATGAACATGGAAAAAACCACTGAAGCATGAAGAAGCTACAAACACTGTTGTAGAATGACTGTTGAAATGTTGAAGGAAAAACCCTCTTTGAAACAAATGATGATCAAGATCAAGAAGACAAGAATCTACATGAGTGCCCTCAATGACACTAGTCGAATCCGATGGCAAACTAAGGAAAAACCTTTGGAACTCAAAGATACGAATGGCACTGGTGCCAATAGTCTAAAGAATTGATCAAGTGAAAATGGAAGGTCGCCTCTAGAAATAGGAATGCAAGATTGTCCATATGGTAAGTGCTCCATCTCACTAAAATTCATGGGTAACTAGTTGTTGCATTTGCCTAGTGCATAGGAACAAATACTGTATACATAGCTCAATCCAAAATGAAACCACGGAGGCATTAGCACCAATAGTAGAAACACCCCCATAATGTTGACAAAGGAGAGGTATGACAGGGAGACTGAAATGAATGCTTGAATGTAGTGCATAATAAAGAACCAAGAACATCTGAATGTGTAGACATGAAAATACAAGTAGATATAAAGGGTTTGAAAACAAAAGTCACACACACATGAGAAAGGTATGAAGGAAAAGCAAAGCAAAACATCAACCCCCATGGCACTTTATATCATAATGAGAGTACAATAAGGCACAAATTGATGTGCACGATCCCATAATACAGGTACTATATAGAGGCACTTTATCTCAATGCGCTTACAAAATCATAAATACATGCAATGTGAGCCCATAAGGTCCAAAAAAGACTAAAATAGAGAAGAATCATTTCTAGAAAAATCCAAAAGTCAAGTCCAAAAATAACTTGCACCAATATGAAGATCTCATAACCATATTTTTGATGATATCTCGTTTGCCCATTTTTGACATCGTATGCAAAATTTTTGCCGAAATCACTGAAGAAAACTCTAGAAAAGAAGATCTGACATTGATTGGAAATAATAGAGACCTGAGAAAAAAATCTCCAAAAAATACCTGCACCATTGGAAAACACTTTGAGTCCTCTTTCCAATGATATCTTGTTTCCCCGATTTCGACATTGTGGGCAAAAGTTATGGCCTCCAGAAGAAAACAATTCTCAAAGCGCAAAAAACACAGTCATTGCATTAAATTTGATGTCCAAACAACTGTCACAATAGAACATTGGGCCAAATTTGATAGCCATTTGGCCATCACTGAATTTGCACAATTCAGCATTTTTTAAAAAAAATAATAAAAAATTTACAATAATTTTTTTTGCAATAACTTTTTTTTATATAAATATGGTGGGGGGCACGTGGGCCACCCACACAATTCCTCATAGGGGTGCAGGTACAGACCTATATAGTACCCTATGCAAGTACAAACCTGCACAGTAGCCTACACAGGGGTACCTCTACCCTTTGATTTTTTTTACAACCAAAAAAATCTTTGCAAAAGCTTTTTTTTTTTTTTAAAGCTTTTAAAAAACACAAATTTTCTTACAATTCAAAAAACTGCTTGAATTTTTTTTGCAGACTTTTCTTTTTTACGAAAATTTTACCTCGAGATGCATGCAAGAGGTCATATGACCCCTGCCATGTAGATGAATTTTTCCTCGGGGTGACATGCTCAAAAATTGGCAAATTATATATGGAAATTAGGGTTTTTGGGCCTTTTGAATGCAATGGTGAGGTCCGTTTGGGCTTAAAAAGCCCCAATAATTCAAGCACCCCCTAGATTTTCCAAAACCCCCTTTCTTCAAACCCTCACAAATCTGACAAATAGAAGCTAAATTTGACAAAACAACTTGGTCAATCCTGACTATTCCAACAGCTCTAGATTCAATGGAGAGCTTTTATTTGACCCTAGATGCAATAGAAAACCATTTCAAGGCAATATCTCACAAAAAAAATAACTAGAATCTTACAGATCTGGAGCTCCAATACCATGTAGAAGTCAAGAATCTAACCTCATAGATCCCAGTGAACACCTGCAAGCAAATAACCTATCACCAAAGAAGGTCAAGAGACACAAGAATGGTGCTCTGCAAACATGAAGCAAAAAATACATTAACCAAAATTGAATAATTACAAAGAGATCAATCCTTAAGAAAGGAGATCAAAACCCTAAAGTGAGAACCCTAGGATGAAGATTAAATTAGCATGTGACAAGTGTCAAGATCATAATGAATGAGACAACATGACTAATTTAATAATACAAAATAAAAATTCCTAATTTTATCTTAAGTGAAATAAAGTAAAGGTGACTTAATGATCTGTAATTAGTAGTTTACAATTTGATTTATAAATTAATTCTAATTATAAAATTCCCCAATCCACATAATATTGTGTGACTATGCTTTTAACCATTGAAATTATGGAAAATTAGGATTCACTTGTTCTTTATCCAAAATTAATAAAACATAAACTAATTACTTAAATTCGTAATTAGAGAAACTCAATGAATCAAAATAGTGACGAGAATGATAAACTGAAGAGAAGAATAGAGAGATCACGCTTGATAATGGAGTTCCTTCAATTTGAGTTACGTCTCTAGGCCCACTTCTCAAGTAGGACCACTTTATTAATGTTTCCAAGCAATATAAATGCCTTGTTACAATATCCAAGCTCCACAACCTGCATAAAATTTCTCACAATCTCCTCTCAACACTTGAAGACACTCAAAAGGCCTTCGTGCTTACAATATTCTCCTCCAAAGAATTATTTCTCCAAAATGAACTTGAATAATTCTCCTTGTTACAATTCTCTCCAAGAAAATTCTACCTCTAAAATTATTTCTCCAAGTAAACTTCTACCCCCTTCACAAACCCATTTCCCCTCTTTTTATACATAAAATTTGCTAATATGGGCTAAAACCATATTATTTTGCAAATATACCCATATCTCCTAATTACATAGCTATGTTGTTAAAAATCCTCCATTTTAATAATTATTAACAAACCTCCCCTAAAATGGATTAAATTCGTTAACTTTAGAATTTAATTATTAACATTATATTAAGGGGAATTAAATCTTATACGGATGGGTTTTCCTTTTTTTTTCCTTGGATAATGGCAAGAGGATTTTTAGGCATGGATTAAGGGATCAAATCCCACCAAATCCTCCTTATTTTTTTGTTTTTTTTATTTTATTTATTATTTTAAACCATATGTGTTTTTTTTCTTTAATAATTATCATTTAATATATATTTGTGCCAACTCACTACTCTTGCCATATCATATGCCACATCATCATCCATGTTGATTGTACTTTTGATGATGTCATCAAGTCAACCAATTTTGACTAAACTTTGACTAGTTGTATCTTACTCTTTCAGACTCCATTTTCGATGAAACGAACGGCATTGGACTCATGGTGATGAGCCCTTTGTCATGACACTAAATTTGACCAATTTGGATATGATGATTTTTTTTCCTTTTTCTTGGCCCCTGATTTGCATGTTTGACCAAAAATTCACTACACATAACTTTTGCATATGGACTCCTTTTAAGCCTATTCAAGTTGCATTAGGACTGTGTCAACGAGCTCTATGCGATGATGTTGGTTTCATGAGATTTTGAGATTGCAAAATTTTGAGGTTTCCTAGATCCTTCTGGATCATTCCTCCCCACTAAGAAGCTTTTGGACCTCCAAAAGGTTTTTTTATGTAGAATTTGAGCTAGAGCAATGACGCTCCACTTGCCTAGTATCATTTGTCCTTCCTACTGAAATTATGAACACCTGACTCATAATAAAAACAATCAAAATTGCACTAATATTGTTAAGTAAATTAGCCATATACACATCCACATTCAGTGTTGCTGCTACCAACCATACATAGCTAAAAAGTAGAAGGTTGAATAACAAAATTGAATTTGCAGACGAGAAAAAGAATTTACCCACATCATGCTTATCTTTCATAACTAGAACAACCTTAGAATTAGACATGCTCTTATGAAATGACACTTCTTGTGGTATAGATGTAAGTGCCAAATTATTGTTTGCATTAACTACCATGTTCAAATGTCTCATTATCACAAAAGAATTAACAGTCTTAGTTGGATGAGAATGCATAATGTATTCAATTGCTTCCTTAAACAAGTGATATGTATTATGTTCCCTATAGAAGATTGCTTTCCTATCATACAAGTATGGGCTATGCAACACAATCCCACAGATATCAACTAGAGTCACATCAAATTCAACCTCATCTATAAACCTAGATGTTATTACAAATCTTAAATTGCATTGCTTAGTTACTTGCAATCTGTTATCATTGCACACCCATCCTAATGGATAAGGTTTTTTATGTGGCTGTGTTTTCAATCCCAACTGTTCAATAACTTCTTATGAAATTAGATTAACTTGGGATCCACTATCTATCAGCGTATTAATCTTAGTGTTCTTAGAAATCGCCCTTATATGAAACAATTCACATCTTTTTCTATCTTTAGGAACATGACTTTTAGAAGTAGAAGCACATGAAACATCAGTGGCAGAATCATTACCAAAAAAAGATTTATCTTTCAAACCCAAAATTGAAATCTTTTATTCATCGCCAAATTCCATACCAAGGTCTTGCACGATAGTTGTGGAATTTTCCTTACCCTTTCGATCCTTGAACCACTTAGGCTTCTGATTAGGATGCAATTTCCAACACTTCACATCTTTGTGCCCTTGCTTCTTGTAGTGTGAGCAATAAGGCCTCTCGTCCTCCTTCTTTACAGTAGCGGTTCACTGTGAATTCTCCATCCATTTCTTGTTGCTTTTCTGCTTATTGGAGTCCAACAAAAGATTATATTGGCTATTCCTTGAGCTTGTTTCCAAATGGATAGCTTGCACACTAACTTCATCAATGTTAGTTGTATTAAACATAAGTATAGTATGTTTCAAATTCTCATGTAACCCACCTATATACTTTAACAAAGTTTCTTCTGTGTATAAAGGAATGCCCAACATTAAAGCCCTCTTCCTAAACTCCTGTGTATATTCTTGCACACTTTTTCCTTTCCCTTGCTTTAATGATTACCAATTCATCATTATTTTTTGCATATGCCCTAAGGGATAAAACTATTTTTTAAGTGCAATTATAAACTCAAACCAAGAAGAAATTATTTTACCATATCGACTTAGAATATCTTCTTGAGTCTTACTCTCCCACCAAATTAGAGTTGTTCCTCCTAGGAAAAGAGTGGCTAACTGGATCTTTGAAGCATCATCAGTGAACTTTTAAACCCTGTAATAAAATTCAATGTGTTTGATCCAATTGTCGAGTTTCTTTGCATCTAATTCTCCATTATAGACTTGCGAATTGAAAATTTAACATCAAGTTTCAACAAAGGTTCATTAGTTTGCATGGAATTTTTCTTCTTAGAAGACTTAAACAAAGAAGAAGAAGAGGATGAAGAGGATGAAGAAGATGAAGAGGATGGGGATGGTGGTTTAGGAGGGTCACCACCACCTCCTACTCCTTTACCTTTGTCATCATTCAATGAGGATTCAACTTCCTCCTTCTTTCTAACCTTGCATTCTTTTCTCTTCTTTTGTTCTTGCCTCTCTTGGAAGAGAACTTCCACCATTGACTTCATCTCGAGAAAATCTTATTGAAAATATTTTTGATCAAGCTTTGGAGCTTCATGCTCAGTCATAATCATCTCTAACATCTTCAATGGAAAGGTCCTTCATTTCCTGATCTCTAGATTGAACTCTGTAAGTGCACCTTCTCCTCGCTTCATTTTCAACTTGGTTAACATTCACTTTTGCAATTTCCTATTAAGAAGCTCTGATACCACTTGATTTGTAATTAGCAGTTTACAATTTGACTTGTAAATTAATTCCAATTACAAACTTCCCCGATCCAGATAGTATTGCGTGACTATGCTTTTAACCATTGAAATTACGGAAAATTAGAATGCACTTGTTCTTTATCCAAAATTAATAAAACATAAACTAATTACTTAAATTCATACAATTAGAGAAACTCAATGAATCAAAATAGTGACAAGAATGATAAACAAAAGAGAAGAATAGAGAGATCGCGCTTGATAATGTAGTTCACTCAATTTGAGCTACATCTTCAGGCCCGCTTCTCAAGTAGGACCACTTTATTAATGTTGCCAAGCATTAGAAATGCCTTGTTACAATATCCAAGCTCCACAACCTACATAAAATTTCTCACAATCTCCTCTCAACACTTGAAGACACTCAAAAGGACTTCATGCACAAGGAGGTGGTTTGAAATTTGTTGTTGGTGAAGGGGAATCGGAGGAGGAATAAAACCATACAAAACCTATTGTAAATGGTTTCAAGTCCATTCAAAACCTGTTTTTCATCTAATCAAAAACAAATCCCCCCTAAAAGGGATCAAATCTGTTAACTTTAGAATTTTATTATTAACATTATATTAAGGGGAAATAAATCTTATACAGATAGGTTTTCCTCTTTTTTTTTCCATGGAGAATGGCAAGATGATTTTTAGGCATGGATTAAGGGATCAAATCCCACCAAATCCTCCTTAATTTTTTGTTTTTTTAATTTTATTTATTATTTTTAAACCATACGTGTTCTTTTTTCTTTAATAATTATGGTTAATATATATTTATACCAACTCACTACTCTTGCCACATAATATGTCATGTCATCATCCATGCTGATTGTACTTTTTTTGGCATCATCAAGTCAACCATTTTTTACTAAACTTTGACTAGTCGTATCTTGCTCGTTTAGACTCCATTTTTGATGAAACAAATGGCGTTGGACTCATGGTGATGAGCCCTTCATCATGACACTGAATTTGGCCAATTTGGAGATGATGAATTTTTTGCCTTTTTCTTAGCCCCTTGATTTGCTTGTTTGACTGGACCTTTGACTACGCATAACTTCTACATACATACTCCTTTTGAGCCTATTCAAGTTGCATCAGGACCGTGTCGATGAGCTCTGTACAACAATGTTGGTTTCATGAGATTTTGAGACTATGAAATTTTGAGGTTTCCTAGATCCTCCTGGATCACTTAATTAATTTATCAATATGATTAAATTAATCAAGTAGACAACCTATTACTCTAACAACTTCCCCTCTTCATGGACTGAACTTCTTGCTTTTACCCATGATGCAAAGTGAAATACTAGAAGAAAATTTAGGATGTGATTGATTAGTCTACATCACTTAATTATTTATTAACTAATTGATTTGCTTTGAGGAAATGATAACTATGACTAATTGATTTAATTAATCAAACTTAGGGAAAATAGGAATTGATTAATGATAAATGGTGAAGATAATTAATTAAATAATGACTTATATAATTGATTTACAGGAAATTAGTATGGATAAATAGTAGTAAATTTTGTTTTTCTATATCCCCATTTTGATATAGCATCATGAATAGAAGGTGTGGACATCAAAATTTGTAAATTAGATTAAATTCTAACACACACCATTAGCATGATTAGTATTTCAAAACAAAACAAATATTCAACATCCATATGAGATAATACATCATTCTTTGAAATGTAAACAATAACAAGATAACTAAAGCATATAAAGAAAAACATGAAGCATACCTATCCCATATTGGATTGGTGCACCTTTGACATGTAAAGGAGACCTTTCCCAATCCTAGATAAACTCAAATGATTATAGACAAAGAGATGCAAGATGAACTCAAGTTTCCTATAGTGAGAATACTCAAATTGTAGATGTCAATGAAGGAGAAAACCCCTTGAATTTATTGGTGAGATTGAAGAGAGAAGAGGCAAGGTTGAGGAATGCAGGACTAATCCTCAACCAATAGGAAGGAGCCACTTGTCACTATGTGAATGGGCCATGGTTGTGCAAGTTTTGGCCAATATGCCAATTTGAAATTTGAAAATAACATTAAATGCATATGGTTGAGAACTTTGGGGAGAAATTTGTTTGGACAAAAAAATTCAAACAAAGGGAGTTAATGAGGGCTTTGTGAGGAAAATAGAGCTTTTAATAAATCAAAATAAATGATTTATTGTGCAAGTGGGAAAAGCTAGAGGATGGGACATGGCTTAGGCTTAGCATTAATTAGGGATTTGATTATTTAAGCTAATGATTAGTTGATTGTGACATTTTGACTTAGATTTGTGGGTTAAAATAAATCAAAATGAAAGGAGATAATGATCATTAGCCATTTAATTAAATACATGTGATTTAATTAAATCAAGAAACTTTAGGAGATAATCAAATAATTTTTTTTTATTTAATTAAAGAGATAACCTTAGTGAATTAATTAAATTAATTTATTTAATTAATAGATAAAATGATGTTAATTGAAGCTTCACCCTTCTAATTTTCATTCTTCTTTGACATGATGATACTCCTTCTGTAGACATGCAAAATTGACTCATGTATAGCCCTAGTTGCTAAGAAGAAAAGAGATGATGGGTGAATTGGAGAATGATAGCCCTCATGAGAGTCATCAAGCTAAATGGGTCTCAAGCCCGTTTCTTTAAAATATAAGGAATCTAGGGAGCAATGAGAAGTTGGTGTGCCATTTTGTATATATGTGATTTTCAAATAAAACTATTCGAAAGTTTCATTTTTCCCTTTCATTTTATCGATTTATTTTGAGTTGAAGGCAAAACATTAGATGCCCAATTACTGAGAACATATTTGTTTTAGTACCAGGCTATTTTGGGGTTTGAGATCGATCATTTCCTTGGAAAAATAGTTGTAGGGACCTTATCGGCCACCCTTTTTGCATGCACTAAATTTGTGTATAATCTTCTATCAGCATGATAGTTGAATCTTGTTAAACTCTGTTTGTTTTATTTTTATCTCCTCAAGTTGATATCACTTGCATGTAAGTTTATTCAACAATTTCATGGTTAATCAGATGAATTCGGAAGTTGTTAGCATTTTTTATTTAAACGATATTTAAATCATTTATCGACTCCCTCTAAGGGATCGACTTTATTTCTAATGTTATTCTTTACTATTTGTTGATTTTCCTACAGGCTAGGCTGAGCAGGAAAGTTGTGCCAAATGATGCAAAGGCTTCAACAATCATTCATAGAATTATGTATAAATATTGTTGTTATTTAAGCATGTCACCTTGTTCACCAAGAACGGTGGCCGAACAGTTATTTCATTTTCAGTTTTTGGGCACAATCCTTAAGATTAATTTATAAAAAACCATTTGAGTATGGATTTAATCATTCATTAGAATGATCCCGTTTATTTATAGTATTCCTTTTTATTCTTATAGTATATCTTTTAGATATTGATTTATAATATACCATTTATACATACATGTGATGCAATGTTTTTTTGACTAGTCCATTTTGCATGCACATATCATTCTTTGAACAATTACTATGAATGAGTCTTATTAACCAACTATCAAACATTGTAAGTCGAATATCGATATTTTTTCAAGGTTCGACTAATGATGATGTAGTGATGAAACCAAATAGTCATTCGACTATTAGTCATTATTAGAATGAAATTAACTTGAATTTATATCCATGTTAGTCACCAATAGAGACATGGGTCTCTCTCTCCAAACCCGAACAATAATAGAAATGTTTCAATCTTGTATGTGATTTAAAATGATAAGCATGTCATTCAATTCTCTTGTTTGCATAAAAAAAATGCTAATATTGTTTAAATAATTGCATATCTAGAATGATAAAACATTGATCATTCACATGATAAACTAGATAACTTAAAACTGATAATGAGACATATTGGCACATTAACTTGTAAACTTCTTCAAACAAAATTGTTTTGATATAAACAACCTTGATATGATACAAACAACATGTCAATGTGTGGAAACTATTCAAACAAATCTATTATTAATTCTTTCAAAAAGGAAAATTTACATCTTGTATTACTGCTAAATGATAGGACAATTTGTAGCATTATTTTGAACAAAGCAAACTGTTATAATGGTTTTTATTTTAGAATGTATGCACAAATTCAATGATTTAAGTTGGCACATATATGTCTATGCACATAGATCATCGTCTATGTACATACACATACTTGTGAGATACTTTCTTTTGTTACTTATTTAATTCATTTTTTATGAATACTGAATTACATTGAATGTAATCATGTGACATGTGTATGAAATAAAGGGATAAAGCATTGAACAGATCCTCTTGAATTATTTTTCTGAATTCATTTAAGTAGAGGAATTGAGTAAACTGAAATTACTTTTTTGTTGATATTTGTGTAAAAATTATTCTCTTTGTTTAGTAGGAAAACAACACCTAAGTAGACTAGAGCACCTCAGGGTAGATGTTTTTAGAGGGGTAGATAGTTTCTATGGAATACAGTTGTGATGTTAGAAAGTTAACTTCCAAGATGGGTGTCGAAATGGAGTTTAGAGAGTATAGGTTTTTGCTTTATCGAAAACCTATCTTTTGTTGTTGCAACTAAATTTTTATGCTTGGCCAAGCAATTAGCCCATTATGTATGTATGGACTTTGTGATAACATTGTGTCATTCCTAACATAGATCTTGCATTTTCATAATCATAGATAGAGATGCATGTTGATGTTTGGGCATACACCAAATTCCACCTTGCATATTGTTCTCTTGCTAAACTCTCTGTGCAAGTTCGGTCATTCTTCAAGTAGGAAGAATTTTGGAGAAGCGTAAGCTTTGTGGTTGGCTAGTAAAGTGCTTCAACCACGTTCTCGTCCACTAGTGGAGGCAAGTGTCAAGAGGAAACCTTGGATGTTTTCAAGTTTATCATGGTCTATGATGAAACCTTGATGTAAAATTGTATATTGTATTGACTTTGTGGGCTAGTGAGCCAAGTCAACTTGGATATCGTAATTGATATTTGGAAATGAATACATATTATTATGACTCTTATTTTAATTAGACATGTGTTACTATGATTGAAAATAGCTGCTAGTTATGTCTTTTGAAAATTAATATTCATAAAACATTTGCAATAATATAATTAAGTAATAATTAGAATGGGTTATTACATGGATTAAGTCTAGGGTAATTAGAGTAAATGCATAGTGATATGCATATAGATATGGATTAAGGCTAGGGGAATGGGCCTAGTTTTACACACAATTCTACCACTTGTAACCACAAAAATAGATAAATACATTTCATCAAATTAAATATAAAACTTAAATAGAGATGAAATAGATGTATAAATTTCACCATTATAATTACATCAAAATTTCGTAATTTATAATTATATTAACAGTAATTAATATCTTAAATACAATTATTTAAAAACAAAAAAAAATACTAATCTATAATTATTTTACTTTAAAATTAATGAATTTAAAAAAATAAAAAATTATATTTCTATTACTAACATTAAAACTTACCATTTTCTTTTAAACCAAATTTTCATGTATTCTTGATTTAAACGATTTTTAAAATGACATATTATATTATTAATTTATGTTTTAAAATAAAGTTTTAGATTTATTTATTTAAGTATTTTATAATCCAGATAATAAATTTATAACGATTTACATTGTTCAAATCGAAAGCTTACTTAGGGAAAATAAAATTGGCGGGCAACGACATTCACAACCAAACGCTGCTCTTTTTAATAAATAATATTAAAAACAAGAAGGATGATACAACTTTCTTTTTATAAATTAAATCAATAAAAATGCACGACACAATCTTATTTTCAGAACTAATTGTCGAGACAGCTTTTAAAAAATTGACCATATAATCCTAACAACTCTGCCTTGACGGCGTCTAGAAGGTAGGACATAATCTATCTTATTTCCATGACTAATGCTGAAATTCAAAGTCTTATTTTGCCGATGAATAAATCCATCTAACATTGAGGAAGATCAGAAGGAGGCGGCGGCAATTTCTCAGAACTTTCTGATCCGTCCTCGGTAAGAAATACCATATCAAAACCAAGTGCAGAATGAGATTCAAAATGGCAATGCACCAACCAAACTCCTGTTTTTTTAATACAAACAATATCTAATTTAGCTCTAAAGAAGTAAAATATGAATAGAAACCTTCAATCATTAAAATACATGGTAATGATTTAAACTATCTTACCTGGATTGTCGGCTACAAATCTAATGGCCGCCCACCCACCAGTAGGAACTCCGATAGTGTTCAACATCTGAGGATCTACCAGATTGAAGTTTGCAGGGTCCGTTTCGTTATTATAGTTACCAAAGCCTTGTCCCACAAGATAAAAATCATGGCCATGAAGGTGTATAGGATGGCTCTGTATAGTAATAATCCCAGTGTTCTGAAACACGATTTGAACAGTACTATTGAATTTCAAAACTTTAACTTTTGTCCCCAACCCGGGCTCCCAAAGACTCAGGGGCACAGATCCAGTGTAATTGAATGTTTCGGGAGGATTATTTGGGAAGTCTCTGGTAAACACTCCATTTACACCATTATAATGTGCCTGTAATATGGCTATAGCAGGCTGCTCGAATGAAATGTTATTAAAACTTCCAACGCCTCTTACACCGTTGTTCTCTGGGCAGGAATTTTCGGGACAGGTAATGAGTCCCAGTCCCTCTGTTATAAACATTTCTTCATCAACAGTTTGTGGGACGGAGGAGTTCAGGCTTCTCAGGTCTGTACTGAATTTGAATGCGGTAGCCGTGTCGTTAAATTCAGGAAAGTCGGGCAAGAGAGGGGTCGATGCATTGAGGTCACCTTCATATTGCAATATTGCTGTAGCAGGTGTCTCTAAGTACTCCGTCCCATCAGGCTGGCTGTTGTATACGCGGGTGCCAATGTAGTACTGCCCTGACTGCTGGTCAGCTGTTATGAGCACATCCATGGTGTTACCAGGCTGTATGAGCAGCACATCGGTTGTATATGGTTTGGTATAAACGGCATCCACTGCCACAACAGTCATATTGTGCTGCGCAATTTTGAAGAAGGATCCATGAAGCATGCCAGCATTTACAATCCTCAGCAGGTAGCTTTTTCCTTTCTCAACCAAAATCCGGGCAGTATCTGCATCCATGATTAATTCATTAGTTACGGGAAGGGTATCATTAGCTGTGCATCATAATTTCCACAATTTTTTGGAGATTTGTTTTACACAATTTAAGAGGTTATAGCTATTGTTTCAGCTTTGAGATATTACGATAAACATGAGAGAATTCATTATGTACACAAAAATTAAAAAGTGATCATTTCATGGTGATGTTCGATACATATTTTCTATTGTTTCTAATATCATTTGCACAATTGATCCAAATACATGTGCACAAATTCCTTAATAATCATGTATTATTGATACCAATAAAGTTTCACAACTCTTCCCATTAAATACCTTTTTTTTAACTATTACATATAAAATAAACAACTATTGATATATTTAAATTTTTTTATTGAGATGTATCAATGAAAACTATTAGAAGATGAACAATAATTGAAGCTTTTCCCCTAATTATATCCTAAAACTTATTCCTGATTTCAAATTTATTTTGATAAATGCCCAACGTTACAAACCATTGGCAGAGCAAGGGAAAAAGTCTCCTGGCTGGCTGTTAATGGTGTATGCGTCCGATTGATTTGGTGTAGCTCCTGTTGCAATCGCTTCTGCTATTACATCTTCCACATTCGCATTCCACCATTCACCTGCCCCCCATAAGTAAAATTTAGTTCATAATGTAAAATTCATCAAACTAGTATATAGCTTTTGCAAATACTGTACAATTTTTCATTAGAAACGTGGATTTCATTTACAAAAGCTATGCACGTAGAAAACAGAAGATAAAACATAAAGGAGGTTTGCATGGAAGAGAGCTACCAACCCAAAATAATAGGAAACTCAGCGTCTGGTTTGGCAAATGGATAATCATTTCCAGCCTGGGGTGAAATGACCAATGCCCCATGCACAGTGGCTCTCAGATACGAGATATGTGCATGCCACCACAACGTCCCTTCCTGTCCTGTGATTGTAAAATTGTAGGTAAATTTATTTCCAGGAGTAATGGGACACTGCGTTACGTAGGCCGGTCCATCTGCCCAGCACGATCTCAACTGCTTTACTCCATGCCTGCCAAATCACAAATAATAAAATCATAATGTAAGTTTATATGGGTTCTATGAAAATTCATGGCCAACAATTTACTATTATTAATTTATCATCACATAATTTATTATCAGTGATTCATCTTAATGATATATTCATCGTGTATATAATTCACTTTCAATAATTTATTGTCGTGATATATTCATTATGTATATATTTTTCAATATTTAAATGATCAAGAACATCTAAAAAGAAGAAAATACAGAAATTTTATTGAACATATAAAAAAAATATTCACAATAAATATACTAGAACGATGAATTACTGATGATAAATTATTACTGACAATGAATTTACTTATATCAACAAACAAATGGATAGAGTTTTGAGCATAGTCTTCCTTACCAGTGTATAGTCACATTATAGGGCCCGTCGTTGGTCACTTCGACGATCAGATTATCGCTTTCATTAACGTATATGGTGGGGCCTGGATACTGTCCATTGACTGTTACAATCGTCTCCGTGTTGCACACTCTAGTAACATTCTGGGTTCCAATCTGTAAGACAGTAAACAAGATATTTATGTTCCTAATAAATTCAACCTGAAACCATCATGACATCAATCTTAACATAATATTTTCAAATTTGAAGGGATTCTACTAAAAATACTCACGGTGAAATTGTGCTGGACAAGGGCTGCAGAAGCCATCCATGGTGCTATTAAAAGTAAACAAAGAAAGGAAGCTAATTTCACTACACTTGACAACCCTGCCATTGATTGTATTTTTCTTCCTTGCAAACTAACTAGAACTTTTCAAGCTATGGAGAAATTTAGACAAGGGGAACTTATTTATACTGAGAGAAGACCACGTTTGAAGCCGGAAAACAATGGGTGCACAACGACCGTGAGCAGCACGTAAACGCGTGTTGAAAAATTCCACATAGATGGTCAAAAAAATTTAACCGTCTCTGCTATACGGGGTCAGTAAAGTATGATTGATACGAGGAATAATAGAGGTAGCAGGTTGAAAAATATGTATGTAGGAAGAAATGTAATGCACAAGCTATCAGTCTTTGCGTGAAAAGATCTTTATATTGAAATATGGGTTGATTTAATAGTCAAATAAATAATTTAATATTTCTTAGATTCAACTGTATAAATCTGTATTCTTTTTCAAAGATCTAGAAGCATAAAAATTTATTGATTTGAAATTTAATTGATAAATATTTGTTCTATCTATATTGTTTAAAATTTGCGAGTGATCATCAAATTAAATAATATTTAAGAATAGTCTAAATAATTTGAAAAATAGAATCACTTATAATAAAAATATAATAATAATAATACAAGTTAGATGAACTGTGAATAAGATGATTGTCAATAAAATCAAAATAAAGATATAAAAATATCATATATAATTAAAATATAAAAATAAAAAAAAAATTATATAAATAAATAAATATAATATTTTACAGATATTTATTCTAATCAAAATTTAATCACTATTAAGTCCTAAAATGAAGAATCTTTAAACACTAGAAAAGAGGAAAATTATTGCTTTTCATAAATTATGACGATGTGTATATGCATTTATTTAATGAGTTTTTAAATGCCAATTCTCTAGATGCCAGTTTACCACGACATTGTTGTCCTTTTGACTTTTTCTCCTTGGATTTTTAAAGTCTTACTCCACTTTAATGCATTAACGGAAATAGTCACGTGTATTGAGTTTTCTACGTTGAATTTTTATCAATTTTGGACATTTCATATTTTATCTCGAAGGCAATATACGTACCATGTTCAACTTCTATAAGATATATCTCTTTCAATATTCTGACTTAATATTATGTCTTTTATTAATATAATGATATACGTACCATGTTCAGCTTCTATAAGATATATCTCTTTCAATATTCTGACTTAATATTATATCTTTTATTAATATAATGATAAAAAAAAAATTATATGTTTGAATTTTTTAAGAATATTATACCATCAATAAATTATCTGAATTAGAGGTTTTATAAGATGTTAGTGTTATGATTGGTTATCTATTTATTTTTTTGCATTTATCTCATGTTTCTTTTTAATCATATTTATTTCTACTATCATCTCATCTCATAGCATTATATCTATTTTTACTATTGTACAATCACAAAATGTTCATCTTTTTTCTATAGTCACTCCTCTCCATGACCTACATCATACTTGCATCTCACATGGTGGTTTACACCTATACCATATTTGATCAATTTCTAACCAACCTACTATACCCACAACTTCTCTCACTTGTTCAATAAATACTTTGTCATTGATCATCCCACTCCTCTATCTATTTTTATTTAAGAGGGGTAAACACTTTTGACCTGGAGCTATGAACTGGTGAGGTCACAAACGGGGGACTTCATCCCTAATATAAATTCCCAACAATTGCACCCCAATGGGTTTTGAACTTTGATGGCAGGAATAACAATCAACAACTTAACTATCACTCCATGCCATTATTGGCATCCCATTCCTCTATCTAGTCACATGCACACACCTCATTTTATTTGTTCCTCCATACTTATTTTCCAATCTATTAACTCTTTCATTCATCATATCAACCATACTCATACCTAATCCATAAATCCTACCTATACTCATCTTCGTGGAGCCCATAGGAAAATGATGAGTTTACATATGCTACACATACACCATTAGCATTTGATATTGATCCACATCCTCTATGTATTGGTTTTGAGACACCATTCATTAAAATGTATAATGGAAAAGGTGATCCCAACATGTTTAATTAATATCCTTCACTACAATATGTGTTGAGTTCATATATGAGGATAGATTATTGTCTAAGTTATTTCTATGAACTTTAAAATATTATGCTATTGAATAATTCTTCTCATTAACTCATGGGTAAATACACAAATATTATGCTTTGAGTATGGGATTCCTAAAATAATTTAAAGTTGATATTGGCCTTAGAGTTATTATTTTTGTGTCACTCGAGTGAGCCTAAGGATAAAATGAGTGGATCAATGATTATTTCATTAAAAAAATCAATGGACTTGTGTTCTAGATTGCTTATTCTTAGGAAATAAAATTTCATACTAAGTGTTTTCTTACCTAAAATTTTACTAAACTATTTCCTTTCTACTTAGCAAGCATCAATTGGTTAATAACATGAAATAAAAACTAGAATTACTATAATATGGTATAACTAATAAGTATAAGAGCTAGGAAGTTCTAAATGTAAAATATAAGATTTAAAAGTTATAAGAAAAAAATGAAGTAGGTGCACTTGTAATAATATATGGTTTAAAGTGTTTGAGGGACTAAGAAAATGGTTTGGTTAAATCACATGGGATTCACTACCTAATGGGTATCATGCAACATTCATTCATAAAGGGGATTTGATAATAATTAAAAACATAAGGTGTTATAATAATTCCTATAAAGGGGTCACCTAGAGATAAATGAATTAAGCATAAGGTTTGATATGGTGGTGCTCTATGTTGTAGTGAAGAGTAGACAATATTTATATAGAATATAAGATAACAATTTTATCTTATAGGAATGTACATAGAGGAATGGTTACATAACAATGAGTTTAGGGTTATTTATGGATCCTAATAACCTTTAATAAATTTTAAATTTAGGATCAAAATAGTTTGTTTACATACATGGTAAATAAATGATTTAAAATGTTTTATACAAAAGAGGTAAAAATAAAATGGGTCTAAAAATATCATAGAAAATAAGTAGTTAACATGGACATGGTGAAATAAGGGTATTTAGAATTATAATTTAATGTAACATGAGGCATATTATTAACAAAATATTATAATATATAAATAGAAATAGAAGTACTATTTAGTACTCGTGACTGAGATTTTTAAGACATAAGTAATATATATTAACTATGGTATGCATGATGCCCTTAATATAGTAAGACAAGATCTCTATGACTATTATTGATAATGTAAGTGAAAAATAGTATGGAAGGCATGATACACCTGATGTAACAAGATAACTCTAGAAGCATGATAAAGTAATAAAAGAAAAATATAAAATGGGAAAGGAATAATGACCCTAAATATAATAAGATAACCCTAGAAACAAGATAAGGAATCAAAGAATAATATGATGGTTCCACCAAATATAGAAGGATAGTTTTAGGATCATGGTACATGATAGTCAAAGAACATATAGGATCATATGATACAAGTAATAGGAATTGGAAAAATCTAGGCATAAGACAATGGTATGATCAAGCCTAGAATATTAGGATAGCATAAGAATTTACTCAAATTATGGTAAGGATAGTAAGAATTCGATAAGAATCATAAGGCATGACACATAGAATAAGAAAAAAATGAAATTCAGAAGAACATGCGGATTAATAGTGACAAATTAGCAAATGATAGGAAAATTATGAATAAGAAATGTGGTGTACATGAGTGAACACTAAAGTACAACACAATATACAAAAACATAGTAATAATAGATATATTTAAGCAAATATATAAGAAAAAAAAATATAAAAAGGAAAATAATTACCTCTAGGTGGGGGAAGGAAAACCTACACCAAGATTTATAAAAATAAGAACAAATAAGGAATAATCAAAAGCCCATAGTTCAGAGCAAAAAATAACTTGTACAAACTAGAAATCAAGACCTTAATTGATATAGTTCATGTATATTATTGTGAATTATTGAACACATATAGGAATTCCATCATTTTCCCCCAAAATACCATAATTGCATCTCAACATATGTTCTCATATATCCCTTCATTGGTTCTTTCATTTTTGTTCTTCATGCTTTGCCTTTTATATTACGTGTTTTTCTCATTATTTTTTATATATTTTAGAAACATGTTATCGATTAGTGACACTAATTAGGAATTTATTTATTGACCAAAATAAATTGCTTATTCAATCATGGTTTTTAAAGAATATTTGATATTTTATGTACCAAAATATTTAAATTTTTTATCCATGCATTCTTTTCTCACATTGAACTATATTTTCAATTTTATTTAGTTGCTAATATGATTTATTTATTTATCCCATGAATAGTTTAAATGAACCATAGGATCTTTGCATTGAGGCTCTTTATTTGTTGGAGGACAAGCTTCATGCTTGGAAAAAATATTTTTAACTCTCTCTAACTCATCTAAGAGTATATTTTAGTCAATTCATGGGTAATTCCATCTGTCACATAAAACACATCCTTCCATGTTTTTATTAAATTTTTCAATATTAAGTGTTAGCATCTAGAAATTTCCTTCATTTTTAGTGGTTAGTTTCCCTTAGATTGACTACAAAACCCTATTATAGATCCATGTGGCAATCAAGTAGCCCTAAAATTTTGGCATTAAAATTTTTCAATCTAGGGATCATCATGAAAATATGGTTGGCATAATTTTTTGATAAAACATAAGGATCATGCATGCTCATTTTTGTAGCCTTCATGTGAGTTTTGAGGAAAATTTTAATGTGTCACCAAATTGGAGTGTATCTGAGGGGTCCCATAAATATTTTTAGGTAGCTCATTTTTGGCAATGAACTAGATGTTATTTTATCTTCAAATGCCTTCATATCCATTTCTATGGCAATTAGAGGAGTTTGAGGCCTGAATTGAAAGTTTTTCTAAGCACCCTATCAGAGGGCCAAATTTATAAAGGAAGTGCGAAATTTCAATTTGTTGTGTAATTTTTGGAAATTACCCATTGGTCTAAACAATTAATAATGGTGTCCTAGAAAATTTCACATCTTTTGGAGGCTTTTTGTGCCTATGGCATCGGTTTGATCATTTGGTCACAGAGAAATTTGAAATCCTAAAGTTTGTTATGTTTTTAAATTGATAAATATTTAAATATTTTCAAAATTTTAAAAAATATATAGGAAAGGGATTTAAATAATTCAAATACTTTATAAATATTTATAAAGGATATTTTTCTTTATGAGTTTATTTTTCACCATTTTGCAGCCACAAAAAGGGGTTGTGGTCTAAGTTTGGTGAAGGTCTATAGCTATAGGTCATCAGTTCACAATGTTTTTGTGTTTTATAATGAGCTTAATTAAATATAATATTATTTTTTTATTGTCTCTTGAAATGCAGAAAATAGTTGTTCTATGTTTTGGGAGATAAAACTAAAGGGGCATTAGGGTTCCTCCACCTATTTCCTTCAAGTTTCATTCAAGTAAACCCTAGATATCTCAATATAGGGATGGAATTAGGGAAAGAGATCTACTATAAGGTGTCATAGGGGTATGATTAAAGAAAAAAGGAGGTTCACCACTAAGCTAATGCTTAGAAAGAAAGAGATGAAAGCAATGTACCAATCTAGCTATGAAACCTAGAGAATTAAGAACATGAAATCAAACTCATAAAAGAGAATAAAAAAGAAAGGTACATGGGAGAAAGATGTAATCAAATCAAGCTCTAAAACCCAAAAAAAATGACTTTTAAGGCTCACTAGGACTCATACGCCAGATTGGGCGATTTAGTCCTAGTCAAGGGTTTCTGGGTAGGAACTGAAATCTCTTAGTGACTTATCTAAATCTCCTAAAAACTGGAAAAAGTGATGTATTGGGACTCATATTCCCAGACTATTGCAAAGTGTCCCAAGAGCATAATTTTGAAGTGAAAATTTGTGAGCCTCTATTGAACATGGATCAAATAAGCACTTTCCCACTGATTTCATGTAAATAGGTTGGATTTATTTCTCTAGATCTGAGTTTTCATGTGTCTTGACAACTTTTTTTGACAATTTTGACAACTTTTGCAACTTTATCATTTTGGTACTTTTGAAGGCTTCAAATTCACTTTTTCTTCAACCTATAAACCTGCAATCACACAAAGAAAGAGAAAAAGTGTTTTTTTTTAGGGAATAGAGGTTTACTTTGCTCAAACGTATTTTCATAATCAAACCGTATGATGAAACAATGAAACGTGAACATGAAACATTAAACAATGATACCTTAGATGAAGTCTTGGGATTTAAATCAGTAATCAAACATGAAATTTCTATGACAAATGTAGATCTTGATCCTGAATATCAATGTAAAATAATGTTTGCAAATGGATCTTTCGTGCTACATCAACATGATAGCCCAACAACATACATGATGCACTATCCTTGACATGATGAAATGACCTTTGATTGTTGCAATAAGAACTTGATAATATTCTTTTGAATATATTTGGAATTTCTCTTGAATAATTTATAATTCTCTTATGAGTATTAGGATGCTTGACTCTTGATTGCTTATGAAATTCTAGGATGAAACTATGTGAAATAACCTTGTATTTATACTTGTTTATGCCAAATTTCCTGAAATTACAACACTATAAGTTGACATCAAATCTAGGATAATTAAATCTTGACAAGAATTAAATTCAAAATAGGTCTTGGTTTAAGTGGGACTCATACGCTAGTTGTAGCATATGATTCCCAGTAGCTAAAACCCGAGACACATATTTCTAGGAGTGTCTTGGTCAATATGCAAATTAAAATCAGGTCCCAAGACCTAGGTGGGACTCGTATGCCCAAGGTGGTGTATGAGTCCCAGATCACAAAATTTGGAACACATGACCCAAAAAAATGAATTATGATTGGCTATTTGATAAGTGTCAGAATTATCCTTCAAAAAATGCATTTAATGAGGCTTGTGGATGCAAAATAGGACCAAATAAGGCATAAATAACCCTAATTAATTAATAAAGCCCTAAATTAGTGTGAGAGTGTAAAGAAACACTTTAAAACACCCTAAATAAGGCACAATTAGGCCCATTTAGTTTAAAAGGGCCCTAAACTTAATGTGAATGTGTAAAACACATTACAACACTAAATCAAGGCAACATTAGGCTCATTTTAATATTACTTATTCCAAAATGAAGTGTGAAAAAGGGATACCTTTTCCTAAACTACATTTAGTCCTCACTTTAGTGAGAGGAGGAACTTGCTTCAAACTCACACTAAAGTAGACATTCAAGATGGGTCCAAGTGTACCAATGTGGATGGTATAGAATGAAAAAGATTGAGAGTGATCAAGCCCCCAAGTTCCAAGATCCTATGTCAAATGAACATTAAAAAAAGGACACACGCAAGGTGTATGATATGCAACAACAAGATACATAAAAATATAGCGCCAAGAAGAAAGAAAAACAAAAAATAAAATTAAAAAGGGTGGATCAAGCCTTGACCATTTCTCCAACATGATGTGGTTCATATCTAAGTTCTAATGACCCGACCCTTCAGTAATTTTTTTTTTTCCAAATTTACACCAACGAGTAAATAAACGTGCTAACAAGTCATTGCAATGTAATTTTTCTTTCCTTTATTGATAATATATGAACAAGATTTCATATTAAATTACAATAAAGATTCATTTTCATTACAATAACTTCACAAGTATAAGTAATAAGAAAACATACCTTAACTATCATAGCTCCAATGAGCTTTAGAACAAATAGTATTAAGAAGTTCCACCAATCTTTCCTTTCAAATCTTGGTGTGCCAGTATTCTGATGAGGAGGAGAAGCATCACTCAGGCACTTTTTTGCCAACCACAGACTTATAATGCGGTCCCTCGCACATCTGTCATTCGATAGATGACCCTCTCTTCAACGAAGAGATTGGTAGGGTAATCAATACTTTAAACCAACTGAGCATAGTGATGTGTCCTACACAACTAGAACCTTGCTATTTCACAATCTAAAACTAGTATAAGGATCATGATGAATTGATAGTGTAGTCTCAAGCATCACATAGTCTAAGTGGATGGCGTACATTTCAATACTTTGATCAAAGAGTTCTCATTCAGTACTTTGAATAAAGTCATCCATCATATGCACTACTCAAGGCCAATTTGACATAGGGTTTTCTTACACCATGTGTAGGTTTTATCCTTCACTAGATAATCTATATCCCATAATTCTTACAACATGCTAATCTAAAAAGTAGTTACACCAGATAGGTATATCCTTCATGGATAGTTAGTCATCCTAGATAACCTATCCAAATATAATCTACTAGGTGATAACCTAGTCAACTAATTATGTACATAAGATAGGTATTTCCTTCATTATGTAGTTAGTCATCCAAGCTATCATATCCTCAAACAATCTGCATTCACATAAGTATACTAAGCTTTCTCTAAAGGGTAAACACAATTTTATTAGGTAACTTAATAACTTGGCTAGTATACCTTAAAGACTCATTTCATTTATGGCTTCATGCCTATTAGAATAATATCTAAGTAGCCATCATTATCCTAGTTTGGAGATAGATACAAGTAATAAAAGATGCTACTTTCCTAATTTCAAAGGCAACATGCAAATCCCTTTTCCAACATAGAAAATATGATTCACGCAATCCATGATACTTCCATTCCTTTCCCAAGAGACATTAATGCATAAACATAAAACACCTTATTCTGTTATCATTTCAAACATGAAATTTTCATTGTAGAAGAATATCCCATACTTGGTTTTTAGTTTTTCCCAAGATGATGATGGCTCAGCCTACACTGACAACAGTTCCAACACTTGCAGATTGACAGACAATACCCTCTCAAACAAGGACAACTTTAAGAAAGCCCCCCCTTAGTGAAGGTGTAAAATCCTGGCGAAGCTTTCCTTTTATTTGAAAAGAATAGTAATTTTCCCTGGCGAATCTCATGCATATTATTAAAAAAATTGTAAATCCTAGTGAATCTTAATGAATAGTTGGTAAAAAAAATAATCAAAGTGGTGAATCCTAGTGAATAATCACTAAATCGATTAATTATAATGGTGAATCTCTCCTTTAAAAATTTGCATAGTTGGTCGGCACAGTTCCCCCATTTTTTTAATTTTTTTTTAATATTGAACTAGGGGCCCAAGGGCAGAAGCCATCAGTGGGGTCAAGGGGCAGCACCCCATGCGGGGGTCAAGGGGGAAGAGCTCCCTTGTGTGGTTAGAGGGGGAAATTCCCCCTTGTGGGGTCCAGGGACAACATAAAAGCACTATTGAAAATGCATTGGAGCACACATGGATGAATTATTTTTTAAAAAAATCACTTGAAAAGTAAGACTAATGAAACTTGAAAATTTTACCATCAATTAGCTTTTAAATCAGATGGCTGCAAGTTCATTCCATGAGGGAATATCGACGTGAGTGAACATTATTGGTGTGACACTTAGGGATGTCCTATCAATACAACGATGATGACGTATGTCATGAACTATTGGCAATAGTGAACAGTGGAGATCAAATAGAGCTTCGATCGGATGTCTTTTCGGGAGCTTGGTGCGAATATTGTAGATTCCTTCATGATTCTCCAAAATTACACAAGTGGTGTACCTATGCCTTGGTGGACTCCAGGTGGAGTATGGAAGCCTTATCATCGTGAGTGAACATCATCGGTGGGACACTTAGGGATGTCTCGTCGATACAACGATGATGACGTATGTCATGAACTATTGGCAAAAGTGAATGGTGGAGATCGAATTTCAGGCCTCAACAAAAATTTTAAAAGGAACGTGCATATAAAGTTACAGAATCGACTTCCATCCATTTGATTAAAAAGCTAATCTGTGGCAATAAATAAAAAACCTATTCAAGGCTAAAATATCCCTAAAATGAAAGGGTAAATTATTATTAGTGGCGATATTTCCCAAAAATTAATTATAGGAATATAAAATTAATGGTGAATATAATCAACATCTGTAATTATAGTATAAACTACTGGCGAATCAGTTCCAATGATGCATTGTTTAAAAAATAATGCATTGGAAAATTAATCAAGACAAATTTATTTTTTTGTAAAAAGCTGGCAATTCAACATCCTTTCTAACTTGTATTATTCACCATTTTTGGAGGTCCCAATTTCAAATATTTTCGAATTGGCGAAGATTCACCACTAAATTTTTCCTTGCTCTCAAAACACTACTTTCCTCACTTAGAAATAAAATCTCATAAATGGATAAACAAGTTGATAGTGGTTGCATCTTGACAAAAGATATGAACTCTCAGATGAAATTGATGCACAAAATTAACTTTTTGGTTAATTTGGTTCTCATCAAAATGATAAAATTACTCTTGTCAGAATGAATGAACAAAACTGAATAATTTGTATGAGTGAGAACAAAGATTATGATACTAAAATATGAATAGAAATGGTTGAATCTGGAAGAATGTCGGCTATATATAGAGCTCTCTTTCCCATCGTATTCCACTTTAATTGACATGTTGAATGATAGGTCCGTGCTTTTGAATATTTCAATTGATAAGTGGTGGATTGAAAACCTCATACTCAACATTTCTAGAGGTGAATCGACCTCAATTACTGATAGAAAATTGAGAATGTTTC
This sequence comes from Sequoiadendron giganteum, assembly GCA_007115665.2. Lineage (NCBI taxonomy): Eukaryota > Viridiplantae > Streptophyta > Pinopsida > Cupressales > Cupressaceae > Sequoiadendron > Sequoiadendron giganteum. The sequence continues at coordinate 12,984,796 of CM021100.1, forward strand.
AAACTTGCACATGTTCAAATAAGGAAGAATCAACACCTATAGGTAATGTCATGATTCAATAGGTAAAAGAAAATGTTGATAATCATAAAGAAAAATTCCATCTTTGTTTGCACACCACATTCCCTACTTCCAGGCTGAAATCGACACAATACAAGTTGTGTCCCAATTCCTGAGAATTGGTCATGGTTGTGCGCTTCTACAAGCATGTGTTTCATTCATAGCTGAGTATTTCATATTTCTTGGCAAAGTTTCCAATAGTTTGAAATATTAAATATTTTGATTCAACTTAGTAAAGAATGATGTAACGTTATTTCATTCAATTTTCCCAAGGTTATCAATTTGAATATTGGTCTGGGGTTTAGTACGAACCTGATTTCCCATGATAAAATAAGAAACAAGTCAATTTATTATGCTAGTATCAACATTTGAAAAATGATTCAATTTTTCAAATGTGAGATGATAGTTAAATCAAAGATGGATTTTCATTAAATTTTAATTGAATATATATATATATATTAAATCATTTAAGAGAAATAATTAAATTTCCAACTATGAGAGTTTAATATTGAAAATATATATTATATTATATATATTTAATATTAAATAATATATATATATATATTTATTTAAATTTCTTCAAACAATATATGTATGTCTATTACTTTACTATAATATATATAATATTAATATATATTTACACTCATATATATGTATATATGTATTCCATTATAAGAATATCATAAGCCATTCAACATATCCAATATGTACATATATACATATATTTGTATATGGTAAAAATGTGAGGCAATACTAATATAATATTATTAATATCCAAAAATAATAAGTTGTGTACATACATACATGTTTATATGTTTGTATATATTCCTCTATGTGCATGTATATGCATGTATGCCATATTGATGCATTTGTATGGCATATCCATTAGCTAGCTTACACTTGTATCAATATGTATATACCCATGGATACGTGTATATACTATACACATGTATATATGTTCACTTATGATTACCTACACTCATTCGCATTACCATCATAATGATCGTAATACCAAAAGATAGATAAAAAAATAAACATCACTCATAAGGTGTAAATAAGTAGACACGACACCTAATGCCAATATACGAGCTACAAATGACTTATCTAGAACCAACATAACTAACTTAGTTTACTCAAACTATAAAGATGTGTGTATGCTTAGATAGTTCACATTACCGGTTAACTGACCAAGCTCCTCTCCCGAGTGATACTTCCCCTCTGCTTGGAGGAATGGTCCACATACCTGCATCCACTAACATAAAATCATGACAATCACATGTTCATAACATTAGCAGTATACATAAACATCTTCAGGTTAAAATAACATGATTTATTAACCTCCTATTCACATATCCTGCAATATTTGACCACGAATTACATCAAATGAAACAATGTCAAATGAGATAACATACATATTGATAACAAGGTACAAGCATCTCCATATTTCACATTACATTCATATTTACCCTATATAGTAATAGTAAATAGTAACCTCACAATTTGGGATGTAAAATACTTCCCCCCTTGTGAATCATCATCCCCGATGATCTATAGCCTTTTAACATACAATTAAAGTCAAATATAGTGTTACTTACAATTCTCAAAATATTTAAGCTTTACAAAACATTAATCCTATGTAACAGTCTTGTCCTCCCTAGACCTTGCTTCGAGTGTCGTCACTATCAAATAGGGAAAACTTGTATGCCTCACACACACTTACTCTCCCAAGATTTTTATTGTGCATGTATACATCCAAATAACTATACATGCACACCTAACATAGTGATCAAAAATCATTGGCCCATGAATTTATCCTTAGTATAATCCAAATAGAAAAGGAATAACGATGTATTATGCACTACATCGTGGGTCCAATCCTTCTCCTTTTATATTTATACTTATAGACAACTCATAAACCAAGTTTATCTGTCACTCACACATCCATTTTCCTTACCATAAAGTACTTGTTCTTGATTACTTTTCCATAATATATTACTTAGGATAAAAAATCCTACAAGTCAAGTTTCCAAAAAGCGTTGGTTACTTCAATGAGTTTTGTCCACTAGAACATAGACAGATTGATCTATCTTATGTTCTATCACTTTCCTTCTGGAATCTCAAGAGAGTTACATGTCCTACCAATGATGGCATCCAATCTTCATTTCCTGGCATACTAGACATTACCTTGCTACATTCCATGTAGCTTCTTACTCCATCTTCTTCCAGATTATAGTGGATCCTCATCCGAAAATTCCCTTTGTCTTTTCGATGTCCTAACTTTGACATTATTTTCCTCATTTTCATTCTCGAATCTTCCAAATTTTTGGATACATAGGTTCTTTTATATCCCACAATAGTCTATCCTTTGACTAAGTGAAAACCTATTTTGATCTCATGCTAGCTTTAATTCCCATTTAATAATGGTTATAGGTTTTGCGGGGATAAGTCACATTTATATTAGGACATCCATTCTATGGATTTCTTCTATTTTCAAAGATAGGTATTTGCAAGATCATCATGGAAGAAACAAGCCCTTAAGTGGCAAAAAATTCAAAAAATTCAGAGTTAGACAACTTGACATAAAATTTTGAATAAGTTATCCATATTACTTTAAAAATTTGTAAGAATAGAATTTGTATAAAATTGAATGTAGTTTCTAATTTACTAGGTTTATTTACAAAAAAATAAAATATATTTGGTGAAAATTTGAAATTTCAATATAGTAGTAATTAAATTTCAGGGAAAAAATAAGAAGTAGGTGTCTATCTGACCACCCTAACCACATCAAAATGATAATATTTTTTTATAAGATTTTATATATAAGTAGAGGACTCATTTCTTGATGTGATGCATATTTTTTTGTAATTTGTTTCCACGTAAATAATTAATTATTATTTTTTTATGACAACTTTTAAAAAATATAAAGACTCGTATGTTTGACCACCTTAACTTGGTCAAAAATTCATGAAATTCATTTTTTTTATTTTTTTTATCTTATAGTATGCACAGCATAGAATGTGACACATTTTTTGGATTCAAAAAATATGATACTGTTTGAAATTTATAGATGTTTTTCAATTAGCCTAAAAATCGGGGCTTTATTCATAATTCAATAGAAAATGAATAATAATTATTTATTAAATCCAAATTAAAGAATAATTTCTATTGGTTGAAATCTGAGAATCTCTTTTAAAAACCTTTTTCGTTTCATCAATTTTGGCTAAAAAAAGAGTTGTCAGCCACATAGCCATCATATTGCCACTTTTTGGCCCATCATGATCCTGCACATACCCAAATGCATTCCATCTTTTAACTTGATCTAATTTTCCATGATAAAAATTGGTACTAATTTAAAGTATCAATCCACTCTCTTCCTTCCCCCCTTAGTGTTTTGGCAATTTTTGTTCCACTATTGTTGAACTCTTAGAAAACACTTGCTTCTTTTAAATAATTTATCATTCCTTGTTGTTGATTTTCCATTACCTTCTTTTGCCTCAATGGTATACATTAAATATAATTTTCCCAAAGTTATATTTCTTATTGCTTTATATCTCAAATATTTAGCATATTGGATTATCAAGTAGAAGATCTAATGAATAATCAACAACTCTAGGAGTTTTAATAAGCACACTAATATTCATTGTTTCTTTCCTATATCCTTTTTTTGGTGAAGAAATACCCGTACTCACAAACCTTTTTTTGTTGATGTACTTTTTCAAATGCCTTGGTTCCAATGCTTGGTAGATCCTATTCTCTTTTAACCTCTAGAGATACCAGAGTTTTTTGGTCTCTTTTTCTCATTTTAATTAAAACTCCAATAATCTCATTGATTATGGTTGGCAGAATTATGCCCACGTTTTTGATTTCTTGATTCTGACTATTCTAGTCTTTTTTCCTTTTTCCTCAATACTAACACTTTCTTTGCAAGATCCTATCTTTAAAAAAGAAAGAAGTTTATGTCAAGTGTTCTCCAACCCTTGTGGATACTTCCTTCATTGAATTCCTACTTCGATCTAATTTATGTTGAATTTGCATATCCATAGATTCGTAGTTATTTTTACCAAATCCAAAAGTTCTTGAATTTTAAAAATCATAGTTTTCTACTATAAAAGGGTTATCTTATTCCTTTAGAGTCTTATAACTATATTGTATGATAAGGTATTCACTATTTAATCTTCCACAATCCTATATATAGGTAATATCATAAGTTGTTGGTTTAGGAATTCTTATTCCAGGGATGAATCTTTGACTAGTCCCAATTTACACAAGTTACTAAGGTTTCCATCTTCCTTTTCACTTCTCCAAGTTATTTTCTCTTGTCTTTGTGGCACAAGAACTTTTCAACCATTATCCTCTAATAAGGTTTATGCATTGAAGCTTAATGAGCTCATAGGTTTCAGTGTAGAACGTGGTAGCTCTGATACCGAACCGACCATTCGGTAAAATAAAATTTACACCGAGTAAATAAACGTGCTAACAATTCATTGCAATATAATTTTTCTTTCCTTTATTGATAATATATATGAACAAGATTTTATATTAAAATTATAGTAAAGATTCCTTTTCATTAAAATAACTTCACAAGTATAAGTAATGAGAAAACATACCTTAACTATCATAGCTCTAATGAGATTTAGAACAAATAGTAGTAAGAAGGTCCACGAATCTATCCTTTCAAATCCCAGTGCGCCAGTAGCCTGATGAGGAGGAGAAGCATCACTCAGGCGCTTTTTCACCAACCATAGACTTATAATGTGGTCCACCACACATTTATCATTTGATAGATGTTCCTCCCTTCAACGAATATATTGGTAGGGTAACCAAAATTGTAAACCAATTTAGCATTGTGTTGTGTCCTACACAACTAGAACCTTTCTATTTCACAATCTCAAACTAGTATAAGGATCACGATGAACTCATAGTCTAGTCTGAAGCATCACACAGTGTAAGTGGATTTCATATATTTCACTACTTTGATCAAAGATTTCTCATTCAGTACTTTGAATGAAGTCATCTATCATATACACTCTTCAGGGCTGATATGACTTAGGGCTATCTTACACTACATGTAGGTTTTGTCCTTCACTAGATAATCCACATCCAAGACTTCCTAAAATATGCTAATCTACGAAGTAGTTACACTAGATAGGTATATCCTTCATGGATATTCAGTCATCCTAGATAACCTATCCCCATATAATCTACTAGGTGATAACCTACTGGACTAAGTATGTACATAGGATAGGTATTTCCTTCACTGGATAGTCAATCATCCAAGATATCCTATCCACAAACAATCTACATTGACATAAGTATACTAAGCTTTCCCTAAAGGGTAAAAATAGCTTTCTTAGTAAACTTAATAACTTGGCTACTATACCTTAATGACTCATTTCATTTACTCATGCCTATTAGAATAATATCTAAGCAACCAGAATTCTCCTATTTTTGAGATAGATACAAGTAATAAATGATGCTACTTTCCTAATTTCAAAGACAACATGCAAATCCATTTTCCAACATAGAAAATATGATTCAAGCAATCTATTATACTTCCATTCCTTTCCAAAGAGACATTAATGCATAAACAAAAAACATCTTATTCTATTAACATTTCAAACATGAAAGTTGCATTGTAGAAGAATATCCCAGGCCTAGTTTTTAGTTTTCCCCAAGATGATTATGGCTTAGCCTGCACTCACAACAGTTCCAACACTTCCAAATTGACAGACAATACCCTCTCAAAACTCTACTTTCCTCACTCAAAAATAAAATCTCATAAATGGATAAACAAGCTGATAATGGTTGCAACTTGACAAAAGATATGAACTCTCAGATGAAATTGATGCACAAAATTAACTTTCTCATTAATTCGATTCTCATGAAAATGATAAAATTACTCTTGATAGAATGAATGAACAAAACTAAATAATTTGTATGAGTGAGAATAAAGATGATGATACTCAAATATGAATAGAAATGGCTGAATCCAGAAGAATGGTGGCTATATATAGAGCTCTCTTGCCCATCGTATTCCACTTTAATTGGTATGTTGAATGATAGGTCTGTGCTTTTGAATATTCAAATGATAAGTGGCAGATTTAAAACCTCACACTCATTATATTTGGAGATGAATCAACCTCCATTACTAACAACAAATTGAGAATGTTTCAAAATTGCACATGTTCAAATAAGGAAGAATTGACACCTATAGGTAATGGCGTGATTCAACAGGTAAAGGAAAATGTTGGTAATCACAAAGAAAATTCCCTCTCTATTTGCACACCACATTCCCTACTTCCAGGCTGAAATCGACACAATACAATTTGCATCCCAATTCCTGAGACTTGGTCATGGTCATGTGCTTCTACATGCACGTATTTCATTCACAACTGAGTATTTCATATTTCACAACAAAATTCCCAATAGTTTGAAATATTAAATATTTTGATTCAACTTAGTAAAGAGTAATGTAACTTTATTTCATTCGATTTTCCCATGGTTATCAATTTGAATATTCGGTTGGGGTTTAGTATGAACCCTATTTCCCATGATAAAATAAGAAACAAGTCAATTTCCTATGTTGGTATCAAAATTTGAAAAATAATTTGATTTTTCAAATGTGAGATGATAGTTAAATCAAAGATTGATTTTCATTAAATTTTAAATGAATATATATATATATAATTATTTAAGGGAAATAATTCAATTTCCAACTATAAGAGTTTAATATTAAAAATATATATTATATTATATATATGTATATTTAATATAATAAATAGTATACATATATATATTTATTTAAACTGCTTCAAACAATATATGTGTATTACTTTACTATAATATATATATAATACTAATATATATTTACATATATATATATATATATATATATATATTCCATTATAAGCATATCGTAAGCCAGTTAGCATATTTGATATGTACATATATACATATATTTGTATATGTAAAAATTGTTCGGCAATAATAATATAATATTATTAATATCCACAAATAATAAGTCGTTTACATATATACATGTTTATATGTTTGTAAATATTACTCTATGTGCATGTATATGTATATATACCATATTGATGCATCTATATGGCATATCCATTAGCCAGCTTATGCTTGTATCGATATGTATATACCTATGGATACATTTATATACTATACACATGTATATATGTTCACTTTCGATTACTTACATCCATTCACATTACAATCATAATGATCATAATACCACAAGATAGATAAAAAAATCACTCATAAGGCATAAAAAGGTAGACACGAATATACAAGCTATGAATGACTTATCTAGAACCAACATAACTAACTTAGTTTACTCAAACTACATAGATGTGTGTGTATGCTCAAATAGTTCACATTATCGGTTAATCAGCCAAGCTCCTCTCCCGAGTGATACTTCCCCTCCACCTGGAGGAATAGCTCACATACCTGCATCCACTGACATAAACTCATGGTATTCACATGTTCATAACATTAGAAGTATACATAAAAATATTTGGGTTAAAATAACATGATTCATTAACTTCCTATTCACATATATGCAATATTTCACCATGAATTACATTAATTGAGATAACATCAAATGAAACAAATTCAAATGAGATAACATACATATTGATATCAAGGTACAAGCATCTCCAGATTTCACATTACATTCATATTTACCCTATATTTTAATAGTAAATAGTAACCTCACAATTTGGGATGTAACATAAGTTGTCCAAAAATGTAGACTCACTCTAAGGCAATAGAACTTTAGGTTGTCCACTGGGTGAGTATCCAAAAAGGGTGGCTTAGTGATAAAGTCAGGCCTCAATATTGGCTTCTCACCATAAAATGAGAAATCTGTGCCACCATTTAGGCTTCTCATCATACTAACAATACCAAAGCTATCCCTTTGATAACTTCAATGAGGCACCACAAAATGAAACTTTGAGTTTCACAAGGCCTAACAAGCTGCATTAAGAACTTATGAACATTTATGCATGTAAAGGATATTTTGTTTTTCAAGGGATTTTTCTTAGTTCTTGTAAGGTCTCTTCTTAGGGAACATCGTGCTTAATGTCATTAAAGGGAGGACAAGTAAAATAAATATCACAATCTTGGAGGAAATCAAACCCAATGACACCACCAATAAAAGGACGCATCACAAGAAGAAATAAAATTACACAGTGAAACATGAGCATTGATGTATGCCCCCACTTTAAATTGGTTGCTAACACCATTTTTGTGAGCAATTTCTTTAAAGTAGAAGAAAAACTGAGAGCTTATCTGAAAATCCCTATGCCAAGTCATATGTTCCCGAATGAAACTACATCATGGATAAGGGGTTGCCCCCAAAAATGAAACAACTAAAGATAACTTAGTACGTCACATGAGATCCAACTTAAGGAATTGTGTCCACATCCCAAGCTTGCTCTTCAATATACATGGAAGGTGTTCAACTAGCCAAAAGAGACAACGAAAAGTGCCATATGAGGATAAGGCTACCTAACCCACTTGCCCTCACTCATTGCAAGACAAGCGTGAGCTGAGATGATTGATAAAAAAACATGAAAGTTAGAATCAATTAGAGGAACTAGGTGTGTCAACACAAGGAAGAGCACCAAAATCTTTAAGAGGCTGAATTTGATTACTCAAAGCCTTACATTAATTAGTAGAATGACCATGAATTATGATATGCATAAAATAAATTATTGTAGTAGAATTTCTTTCATATTCTTGGAGGGAGAGATATCAAACAATCTTGGAGGAGTCTCGACAAGATAATCTCTTGATCAATAGTAGAATATGTTCCTTTATTTTGTGACAACGATATCTCTTGCTTAGTACTAAGTGTCATACTTATAAAAGACTCTTTAGAGTATGAGATTTTGTGCTCTCCTTGAAGGGAGGGTGCAAAATCTAACGAACTCCTATTGTTACTAAGATGTGCCCTATAAGTTCTTTGTGTGATGACATTAATTTTAAGCCAAGATTTATTTGTTTCTTTCATTTCTTTTGAAGGACAATAACCAAGACAAATAGTGTCTATCAATTTAGGATGCACTAATGTTAAAGTTGGCTTAGGAGAATCTTTTGTAAGAGTGTTGATATTAAGTGAAGTATTTCTTGTTTCTTTCGAGGGACAATAACCAAGACCACTAGTCTTTTCTTGTGTGTGAGGCTCTATAGGGACATGGATACCTGGTTCTCTAGCACCACATCCTTTTCCACTATAACCAAGTTGTTTCATTAGTTCATAACCTTTTCCATAAATATTTTTCATTTCTTTTGGATTCGATGGTTGTTCATAGTTAGCTTCATCAAATATTTTGTGTAAAAATTTGAATATTTTGTTCTAAAGTGGTTGAGGGTAAGTGCATGGATCTATGACACAATTTTGGCTCTTAACATGCCACTTTTTTTCATGAAATCAGCAAAATCTGATTTGCACAATAAAATGAAGATAGTTATGCTCAAAATTTCAAGATGCAGCCAAAAAAAAGTTGAAGTGCTCTAAGTCTAGCTTCAAAGCTACTATTTTTTTTTAAATTAATGAAGATTAAGGGTCTCAAAAAGGTGGGGGGGTGGGCTAAAATAGGTCCTATTTTTATATAGAAAAACCAGCATAGCGCTTGAGGGCTCCCCCCTTTTTGATTAATTTTTTTTTAGAATTTAAAAAATCCCAATGGCGAGAAATTAGCTAACACCATGTAGTTTATCCTCGTTCTTTCGGATAATTTTTTTAATGAATATATAATATTTTATGAATTTTCAAAGTGGATGTAGAAGTTGAGAAACCCAACCTCATAAGCCCCAAGAATCACCTGCATGCAATAACCTATTATAAAGAAAAGATATCCAAAACCAAAGAAGATGTTCTGCAAGCCTCAAAGTAAAAATGCATTAAGAATATCAATAATTACAAAAAGATTAATCCTTAAGAAAGGAGATCAAAACCTAAAATTAGGAAACCCTAAATGAAACCCTAGTGTTCACACTTAATAATTAATAAATAATTATTAATTTTCCTAAGTTTAGCTTAAGTAAACCTAAACGAATAAGTGACTTAATTAATTAACCAATATGATTAAATCAATTAAGTGGAATAACTTATTACTCTAACACCTTAAAATGAATTTAGGGAGTAGATAAAACACTAGGAAAAGATGCATGAAAGCAAAGATGGTTTCGGAAAACAAAGGTTTGATCAGGTACCCAAGTATAAATGCAATACAAACTAAACTAAATGAGGTAAAGGAGAAAACCCAGTGGGAAAAAAACTCCTCCCCAAAATAGAATGCATAAAAAAATAAGTGATGAAAGATGGAGGACTCCATAAGACCCCCCAAGGACACCATCCATCACAAAGATATATGAATGAACCCCCCTAGAAGAGAGGAAGAAATAGACCACATAGCCCCCCCATAATGAAGTAGCTCCAAAAAGACTGAAGAAACCACATCTCCTAAAAGAATTGAGAGGGAAGAGGTCGAATGAATGCAATCTCTGAAGGTGAAGTAGGTGTAGCCCAAGATGTCTCCATAGAAGAAAGCGTGACCTCAACCAATGAAGAAGCCAGAGTAGGTGAAGACTAAAGTGAAACCTCCAAAGATGAATGCTCAACTAGGTCCTACTGCATTGAAACAGAAGAAACGACATCTGTAGTCATAGAAGTATCAACAAATGCAATAGTAGATGGAGGAGATGGAATGGATGGGTCAAGAACTCAATCTGCAGTGAGAAAACCAATGTTCAAGAAGCCAAATTTCTCCTTTGAATGATGATTCACACTACAACTATGATGAACACTTGTAGGAATAGAAGCACCATCAGTAGAAAAATCTTTGAAGGAATACAACTAATATGAGTGGTCCACCACCCCAGTAGAAATAATTGCTCTACTCTCCAAGTTTCTAATGATAACTAAATCAGGTGTGAACTCCACAGATCTCCCATTACCTCCATGTGTGATCTGATATATGGAAAGAAGGTTGTTCATCAAATGAGGAACACACAAGACATCCTAAAAAGTGTTATCCCAAAAACTAATATACCCCTTCCCTATAACACTCATGTATGTATTGTTTCCCATCAAAATAGAAGACATAGTGCAAGGTTCAAAGGAAGTGAACATAGAATGTGAAAATGCCATATGATGAGATGCTCCTGAATCTAGAAGCCATCTCCCTGATCCAAGATAAGAAGTAGCACAAAGAGAATTTCCCTTCATATTTGATGAAGTATGTAAACCATTTGTGCCCCTGTCATGTTTCTCTAAAGAAGAAGAAGAATGAGGGGAAGGAGATGATGCAAACATTCGAGAAGGAAAATCAATTTGATGTTTCTGAATAAGATGTGTCAACTCATCAATATCCTTCTTGTAGCAACTATTTTTTGCATGTACTTCTCTCTTATAATATGCACATGGACCCTTCTCCTTCCTAGATGAATTCCCCTTAGAAGAGGAGGATGAATATGAGGACTCCTTTTGCTGCTCATGAGATTTGGAATCCTTTTGTTTCTATTTCTTTCCCTTTCCTCTATAACCCTTTTGATATGTAGGCCCCTGAGATGCAATGAGTGTCTGTGATGAAGAGGGCTTCAAATTTCCCATGCTATCCAAGTTGGCCTACTTTTGAGTGAGAGAAAATGAAAAATAATCAAAAGAAGGCATAGTAAATCTAGTACAAAGTGCATCCCTTGTAGCATAAAAGGTAGATACAAAAATTGAATAATCTAGTCCAAGCTTAGAAAGAATGGACAATATCAACTGAGATTCTTCATTCTAAACACCACACTATGAAAGTTGCAATCTAAGAGACTTAATATTAGTGAAGAATTCTTGAATTCTGTCAAAATCCCTAAGATTTAAGCTAATAAGCTCATTCTCCAACTGAAACCCTCTCATTGTATCCTGCTTCCCAAAAAAAGACTCCAAAGTAGTCCAGATCTGATTGGGTGTAGTGCAATACTCCAAATGGAAGAGGAGATTATAAGAAATAGATAAGAATAATTTTCCAAAAGCCTCACCACACCTATTAAACCATTTTCTCTTCTCAGTAGCACTTGTAGGTTCAACCTCTATACCCATGGTCACTCTATATAATCCTTTGTGCTTCAAATGGATCTCCATTAGTTTTTTCCAACCAAAGTAGTTGAATGAAGTAAGGGGTAAAATATTATGTGAATCCATGTGTATACAATAGTATATACTCTCAAATAAAAAAATATAGCTCTTTGATCTAAAAAAAAATAGTCTGAATGCATGTTTCCCAAGAAAATAACCAAGAAAAAAAATCTGAGATCAAATAAGAATAGCAGATACTAGGTAAATATTCTAGAAAATCAGGTCTAAGATCTGTGTAGAGCACTGAACCAAATTTCTAACACCTATTCATTTTTCAAAAATGGAGTCTGGACACAAAAGTTATGCCTCTGAGAGTGAAAACAACAACTTCTTACTTCAGAGCCTACAACATTCATCAAAAATTCAAAACCATAAAATAAGAGTTGCACCACTAGATCCGACGTTGAATCAAATTTTCGACGATATCTCATTTTTTAAAAATGGGCACCGTATGAAAAATTTATAGCCGATTCTGTAAAAATGCTCCAAATCTACCCAATAAGCCTCCAAAGCCCTCAGGGGTTAGAAAAATAGAGCGTTGGATGTTGGATCCTTCAGCAAAGCCCATGGTTATGGATGTGACCAGATGTAGGGGCTTAAGTCAAGTGAGGGCTAGAGTCAAAGCTCCTGGTCTGCAATAGGATGTCAGGTGAAGTTGACAGGGGTTGAAGGCTGAAGCGGAGTAGATGGTGGCACGGGCACTAGAGGCGGCTATCGCCAATGGAGAAAGGGTTGAGCGTCGGTGGCCACCAAGTGGCTAGTGGGTGCTTGGCAGCGAACTAGTGGTTCAGCCTTTTAAATGGGCAGTGCCAAAAATTTCAAAAAAAAAATTGTTAATTAATGTTATCAAAACCTAATGAAAGAAAAGATGGGTCCTGACAACAAAGGCCTAATCAAGTACCCATTTACAAATGCAAGAATGAGGTAGAGAAGAAGAAACTAGTGGGACAAAACCCCCATACAATGAGATAACATGTTGCGAAGAAGCACTGGAAGAACACTGTGGAGTAACACTGGAACCCAAATACGGCAAGCAAGGAAATATACTTATGTTTACTATTGAAACCAAATGAGATTCATTGATTGACTCGAGGAATCATGATAAAGCAATAGTAAACCTGATGCCATGGAACACTCAAAAACTCCAAATTGGCAGAACCCTAGAATCTATGAAGCAACAGTATGATTATTGAATGATGTGATACTGAAAATGAAGTGCAAAGATGCAAGTTGCACCCTCCCAACTGCTAGAATATCCAAGTAATCTCCAAAACACCCTTTAGGCCAAATCTAGAATAGTGACCAACCTGGAACAAATACAGAAAAAAAGTGCATGGATAATAATGTAGAGCTCCTCAATACCTTTCCAACGCTGCAAAGATAGCGAAAATCGGAGATAGAGAAGAGAGAGGTGATATAGAGATAAAAGGAGAGGGAGGGGAGATAGAGAAATGTAGAGAGGGAAGGACGGAGGGAGATAGATATTGGAGAGGGAAGGAGAGAGAGATCGACATGTAGAGACGTAGTTCTTGAGCTCAAGGAAGAGATTTTCAAATAAAGGGATGGAGATAGTGAGAGAGAGGGGTCTAGAGAATAAGAGATGAAAATGAGTGAGATAGTGAGAGAAATATGAAATTTGACCTCTTGATTATTGAAATTTGACCTCTTGATTACTAAAATTTGACATGTTGATTACTTAAATTTGACCAAGTAAGAAATTTTTAAGATCTTCCAAAACCTAGAATTTTCATTATAACTCTTAGAGATCTAAAACCACTCTCAAACATCCTGCCTATATACATGAAATATAACTTATATTATGGGCATGTGCAGGATCGTCATGGAAAAAATAGGCCCTTAAGTAGCAATAAAATTCAGAAAAATTAGAGTTAGGCAACTTGACATAAAAATTTGAATAAGTTAACTATATTATTTAAAAAATATGTCAAAATAGAATCTGTTGACAATTGAATGTAGTTTCTAAACTACTAGGTTAATTTTTATTTTAAAAAAATCTATTTGGTGAAAATTTGAAATTTCAACATAGTAGTACTTAAATTTTAGGGAAAAAATAAGAAGTAGGTGTCTGTCTAACCACCCTAACCGCAATAAAATGATAATATTTTTTTATAATATTTTAGATATAAGTAGAAGACTCATGTACCGATGTGATACATATTTTTTTGTAATTTTTTTCCACGTAAATAATTAATTATGATTTTTTATTACAAATTTTAAAAAATATAAAAACCCATACCTCTGACCACCTTAACTTGGTCAAAACTTCATGAAATTCATTTCTTTTTTTTTCATCCTATATTATGTGAAGCATAGAATGTGACACATATTTCAGATTCAAAAAATGTGATACACTTTGAAAGCTATAGATTTTTTTCATTCAGCCTATCAATCAAGACTTTAGTCATAATTCAAATAGAAAATGAATAATAATTATTTATTAAGTTAAAAGTAAAGAATAATTTATATTGGTGGAAAGCTAAGAATCTCCTTTAAAAACCCTTTTCGTTTCATCAATTTTGGGTTAAAAAAAATTCATTAGCCACATGGGCCATCATATCACTTACATATCGCCACTTTTTGGCCCATCATGATCTTGCACATACCCTTATAAGAAATTAAATTTCCATATGTAAATGCCAACTTATACTTAAATTTTTATTTCATGTATATAGTTTCCCTAACAAAGAAAGAAAACATCAAAGGGTTTAGAAAATGCATTCCAAAATTCATGAATGACATTTGCCAAGCGCCAAATCTGGCATGCGCCAAATAGGTTGCATTGGGAAATACCAACGCAATGGGTTGGATTTTGCATTGGGCATCCGACCCAAAGGTTTGGACAACCATTTCATGAAAAAGACGTGATTTTTTGAAAGGGTGTCAAATTTCTTCATATTTTCATCTGTGCTCCCCGTCTCATTTGCACGTATTTCAATGCAAGTTTGTAAAAAAAATTGTGATAGCATTAACCTCTCTCTTATCTATCTAAATATATAATTATTTTTTCATTTTGATTTATTTAAGGTTTTGATCCATGGCTTCTATTGTAAATGCCTCTATTTTTTGTCAAAAACCAACATGTGCTACTTTTAGGATAGATTTCTACTCGTTCATCAAAACATGAAACAAATTACATTTTTGAAACTAGACTCCATTCTACACATGATGAAAACAAATTAATTTTTGATTAGTTTTTAAAAAAATAGGGGGGAGCACACTCAAATTTTAGCTTTGAGTGTACTCCCCCATAATTTTTTTGAAAACTAATCAAAAAAAAAAAATCATCATGTGTAGAATTGAGTCTAGTTTCAAAAAATGTAATTTGTTTCACATTTTGATGAACGAGTAAAAATCTATCCTAAAACTAGCACATGTTGATTTTTGACAAGAAATGGTGGCATTTTCAACAGAAGCCATGAATCAAAACCTTAAACAAATCAAAATAATTTTTTTATATATTTTTAGATAGCTAAGAGAGAGGTTAATTCTATCACAGTTTTTTTATAAACTTGTATTGAAAGACATGCAAATGAGATGAGGAGCATAGACAAAAATATGAAGAAATTTGACACCCTTTCAAAAAATCACATCTTTTTCATGAAATGGTTGTCCAAGCCTTTGGGTTGGATACCCAATGCAAAATCCAACCCATTGGCTGTGCATTCCCCAATGCAACCTATTTTTTGCATGCCAAATTGGTTGCTTCATTTGGCTAGTGCCAAATTTGGTGCTAGGCAAATGCCATTCATGACTTTTGGAATACATTTTTTTAAACTCTTTGATTTTCTCTTTCTCTATTAGGGAATCTATATACATGAAATAAACATTTAAGTATAAGTTGACATTTACATATGAACATTTAATTTCTTATAATTTAAGTTATATTTCATGTATATAGGTAGGATGTTTGAGAGTGGTTTCAGATCTCTAGGAGTTATAATGAAAATTCTAGTTTTTGGAAGATCTTAAAAATTTCAGACAATCAAATTTTAGTAATCAACATGTCAAATTTTAGTAATTAGGAGGTCAAATTTCAATAATCAAGAGGTCAAATTTCATCTTTCTCTCTCTATCTCACTCATTTTCATCACTTAATCTCTAGACCTCTGTCTCTCACTATCTCCATCCCTTTATCTGACAATCTCTTCTTTGAGCTCAAGAACTATATCTCTACATGTCCATCTA
>CM021100.1:13001223-13043833 GCA_007115665.2 Sequoiadendron giganteum
GAGGGTTCAAATAGAGAGATGGAGGGAGTGGGAGATATATATTGGGAGGGAGGGTTTAGGATAGAGGGTAGAGAGTTTAAGGGTTAAGGGTTTAAGGATTTAGGGTTTAAGGTTAAGGGTAGAGGGGAGAGGGTTTAGGGTAGACTAGAGAGAGATAGAGGGAGTGAGTGACTAAGAGAGATAAAGAGAGAGAGAGAGTATGGTAGGAGGGAGAGAGAGAGTAGGGTAGGAGGGAGATACTTGAGAGAGATAGAGGGGGGGAGTGGGAAATAGATAGAGGGAGGCATGGTTAAGGGTAGAGGGTAGAGGGTAGAGGGTTTAAGGGTTTAGGGTTTAGGGTTTAGGATTAATGGTAGAGGGGAGAGAGATAGAGGAAGTGACTAAGAGATAGATAAATAAGAGAGGGATATGGGGTAGGAGGGAGAGATTTGAGAGAGAGAGGATGGGAGGGAGTGGGAGAGAGATAGAGGGATGGTTAAGGGTATAGGGTATAGGGTTTAGGGTTTAAGGGTTAAGGGTTAAGGGTTTAGGGTTAAGGGTTTAGGGTTAAGGGTAGAGGGTTAAGGGTTTAATAATTTAGGGTTTAAGAGTTAAGGGTAGAGGATTAATGGTTAAGGTTAGAGGGGAAATAGACAGAGGGATTGAGTGATACCTAAGAGAGCAAGAGGTGATATGAGGGAGAGACTTGAGAGAGAGATAGAGGGAGGGAGAGTTAAGGGTAGAGGGTAGAGGGTTTAAGGGTTTTTTTTTAAGGGTTAAGGGTTTAGGGTTTAGGGTTTAGGGTAGAGGGGAGAGAGATAGAGGAAGTGACTAAGAGAGAGACCTAAGAGAGGGAGAGGGGGTAGGAGGGAGATATTTGAGAGAGAGAGGGAGTAGGAGAGAGATAGAGGCTAGAGGGTTTAAGGGTTAAGGGTAGAGGGGAGAGAGACATGAGTCAGTGACAGAGAGAGATACCTGAGAGAGGTAAATGGGTTAGGAGGGAGAGACTTGAGAGAGAGAGAGGGAGGGAAGATATAGAGACTCTCCCTCATCCCCCATATCTCTCTCAAGACTCTCCCTCCTACTCCCTATCTCTATATTAGGTCTCTTTCTCACTTACTCACTCCCTCTATCTCTCTCCCCTCTATCCTTAACCACCTAAACCCTTATCCCTTAAACCCTAAACCCTTAAACCCTATATCATCTACCCTTAACCCTCTTCCCTCTATATATCTCCCACTCCCTCCCTCCCTCCCTCTCTCTCTCTCTCTATCAAGTCTCTCCCTCCTACCCCTCTTCCTCCCTCGGTCTCTCTCTCACTCACTCACTCCTTTTATCTCTCTCCCCTTTACCCTATACCCTCTATCTCTCTCCCACTCCCTCCCTCTCTCTCTCTCTCTCTCATTCCCTCTATCTCTCTCCCCTATACCCTTAACCCTAAACCATAAAATCTTAACCATTAAACCCTAAACCCTTAAACACTCTACCCTCTACCCTCTATCTCTCTCTAGCTTGATTCCCCTCTCACTCTCTCTCAATTCTCTCCCTCCTACCCCCTCTCCCTCTCTCAAGTCTCACTCACTCACTCACTCCCTTTATCTATCTCCCCTCTACCCTTAACCCTAAACCCTTAACTTTTAAACCCTAAACCCTTAAACCCTCTACCCTCTACCCTCTACCCTCTATCTACCTCCAAATCCCTCCCTCCCTCCTACCCCCTCTCCCTCTCTCAAGTCTCTCTCTCACTCATTCACTCCTTCTATCTATCTCCCCTCTACCCTTAAACCTCTAGCCTCTAGCCTCTAGCCTCTACCCTCTACCCTCTACCCTCTACCCTCTATCCTCTAGCCTCTACCCACTACCCACTACCCTCTACCCTCTACCCTCTATTTCTTTTCCACTGCCTTCCTCTCTCTATCTCAATCAATCCCTCTATCTCTCTCCCATTCACCCTTAACCCTAAACCCTTAACCCTTAAACCCTAAACCATTAAACACTCTACCCTATACTTCTCTTTATTTCCTCCCCCTCTATCTACCTAGACCTCTATTTGTTTTTGTCTCACCTCTCTCTACATCCCCACCTCTCCCTCTATCTCTACTTTCATATCTACTTATCTCTACCTAGTTGTCCCTCTATACCTATTTATCTCTCCCTCCTTGCCTCCTCTCTCTCAACATCTCCAAATTATTTCCCTCTCTACTTCTCTCTGTATCTCTCTCCCCTCTCCCCTTAACCCTTAAACCCTAAAAAATTAAAACCATCTACCCTCTACCATAAACCCTCTACCCTATATCTCTCTCCCTCTCCCTCTCCCTCTCTCTCTCTCAAGTATTTCCCTGCTACCCCATCTCCCTCTCTCAAGTATCTCTCAAACACTCACTCCTATGTCTCTCCCCTCTACCCTTAACCCTTAAACCCTTAAACCATCTACCATCTACCCTTAACCATATACCCTCTATCTCTCTCCCACTCCCTCCCTCTCTTTCTCTCTCAAGAATCTCCCACCATATCTCCCTCCCTCCATCCCACATTATCTTCCCTAATCCCTCAACACTATACCCTAAACCCTTAAACACTCAACCCTATACCATAAAACCTCAATCCTCAACCCTTAACCCTTTATCCCTCAACCCTTAAACCCTCAACCCTCTACCTTTAACCCTAAACCCTTAACCCTAAAACCTCAACCCCTATACCTTATAACCTATATGTTGGACCCTCAACCCTCAACCCTAATCCATCAACCCTATACCCAAAACCCTTTGCTCTCAACCTTAAAATATTGACTCTCAACCCTTAAACCATCTACCCTCTACCCTATACATTAAACCCTTAACCCTCAATTCTCAACCCTGAACCCTTAAGCCCTTAATCCTCAACCCTTAACCCTTATACCATCTACCTTATACATTAGACCCTCAACCCTAATCCTTCAACCATATACCCTTAAACCTAAGCCCTAAACCCTCTACCCTCAAACCTAAACCCTCAACCCTAAACCCTTAAACCTTCTACCCTCTACCCTCAACCCAAAACCCTCTACCCTCAATGCTATACCCTTAACCCAATACCCTAAACCATCAACCCTATACCCTCAATTATCAACCCTCTATCCTATACATTGGATCCTCAAACCTCATATATCGCTATCCGTCCCTCCTCTTCTCTCATCTCTATCTCACTTCTCCCTCCATCTATCCCTCCATCCTTCCCTCCCTCTATACCCTAATTCCTCAAACCTATACCCCATACCCTCAACCCTTAAACCCTTAAACACTCAACCAAATACCTTCTACCATAATCCCAATACCCTCTACCATAAACCCTACACCCTCAACCCTTAAACCCAAGTAAATTCTCTACCCTAATCCCTCAACCCTCAACCCTTAATCCCTCAACCCTTAAACCCTCAACCCTTAAACCCTCAACCCTAAACCCTCTACCCTTTACCCTCAACACTCAACCCTCAACCCTCAACCCTCAACCCTCAACCCTCATCCCTTAAACCTTAATCCCTCAACCCCTATACCCTCTATTGTATACATTGGACCCTCAACCCTCTACCCTCAACCTTAAACCCTCAACCATAAACCCTCTACCCTTTACCCTCAACACTCAACCCTCAATCCTCAACCCTTAAACCTTAATCCCTCAACCCCTATACCCTCTACTGTATACATTGGACCCTCAACCCTAATCCCTCAACCCTCTACCCTCAACCTTAAACCCTCAACCCTTAAACCCTAAACCCTTGAACCCTCTACCCTCTATCCTATACATTGAACCCTCAACCCTCAATTATCAACCTTTAACCCTTAATCCCTCAACCCTAGGTAGGTAGGGAAACATAGGTGAGATACAGAGTGATGAAGGGAGAGGTAGGTAAACAAAGGGATAGGGGAGATAAATATAGGTAGAGAGGGAAGGAGACATAGAGAGAGGAGGGGGTGATAGGTAGGGATAGAGATAATGGTGAGATAGAGAGGAGAGAGTGAGAGAGAAAGAGAGGGATGGAGAGACATAGAGAGAGGTAGGTAGAGGAAGGGAGAGGAGAGATAGAGAGTAGAGAGGGAAAGAGGTATGGAAGGAGACATAAGTGAGATAAAGAGTGATTGAGTGAGAGAGTGATGGAGGGAGAGGTAGGTATAGAGAGGGGAAGAGAGAGGAGAGATAGAGAGTGGAGAGGTGAGGGAGGGAGGGAGAGGTAGGGAGGGAGATAGAGGTGTGTGAGTGAGTGAGTGAGAGATAATCATGAGATAGAGACATGGATAAATTGAGAGAGAAAGAGGGGGAGGGAGGGAGGGACAATTTTGAGAGAGATTAGGAGGAGAGACAAAAATAAGGGGAGGGAGGATGAGGTTGAGAGAGGGAGGGAGAGGAGGGATAGAGAGAATTAGAGAGGGAAGGAGGGAGGGAGGGAGGGAGTGTTAGTGAGGGAGATAGAGGTTTGTGTGTGTGTGTGTGAGAGAGAGAGAGAGAGTTGTGAGATAGAGAGGGAAGAGTGAGAGGGAGGGAGAGAGAATTATGAGA
Organism: Sequoiadendron giganteum; assembly: GCA_007115665.2. Taxonomy (NCBI): domain Eukaryota; kingdom Viridiplantae; phylum Streptophyta; class Pinopsida; order Cupressales; family Cupressaceae; genus Sequoiadendron; species Sequoiadendron giganteum. The sequence goes on from CM021100.1 coordinate 13,005,736, forward strand.
TAGAGAGGAGAGAGTTAGAGAGAAAGAGGGGGAAGATAGAGATATAGAGTGAGAGAGAGATGTAGCTAGAGGGAAGGAGAGGATAGATAGAGAGAAGAGAGGGGAAGAGGTATGGAGGGAGACATAAGTGAGATACAAAGTGATGGAGAGAGAGGGAAGGAGATGTAGATAGAGAAGAGATAAAGAGAAGTAGAGAGGGGAGGGAGGGAGGAAAATGTAGGGAGGAGATAGAGGGGTGTGTGAGAGAGAGATGGGAGAGAGGAAGGAAAGGAGAGAGAGGGATTGGAGAGAGTGAGACAAAAAGATGATACAACTTGCTAACTACTAAAATTTGACCTCTTGATTATTGAAATTTACATTGGTGATTACTCAAATTTGACTAAGTCTGAAGTTTTTAAGATCTTCCAAAAACTAGAATTTGCATTATAGCTCCTATAGATCTAAAACCACTCTCAAAAATCCTGAATATATGCATGAAATATAACTTAAATTATAAGAAATTAAATTTTCATATGTAAATGTCAACTTATACTTAAATATTTATTTTATGTATATAGTTTCCCTGGCAAAGAAAGATAAAATGAAAGAGTTTAGAAAAATGCATTCCAAAAGTCATTGCAAAAATAAAGAGAACTCACACTTGTTCATTCATTGAAAAATTCAAGCCATTTGGAGAGTGCAACATGGCCTATTACATTTTTTTTTTGGAATTTGGCACCAAAATTGTGTCATAGATCCATGCACTTACCCTTGAGGTAGATTATTTTGAAGGTTTGTCTAAGTTTTGTGTTGAAATTACCACTTTTTATTTTCCCTTTTCAGATTTTTTTTTATGATCTTGTATTCACCCATGAATGTAGGTGTGAAATCTAAGGAGCCCCAATCATCTTATAATAGCTTTGTGACTTCCTCAATGTGTTTTTCTTTGTCTTTCTATTGCATAGATTCTACTTGTGTAGTTGGTGTCAATTATTTCAAAGGATTTTCCTTATTTTTCTCAATGAAAAAACTTTTTAGTTTAGGGTCAGCTTTGAGTTTTTACACTTTGTTGTTGTACACATACTTCATCTTATGATGAAGAGTAGATGACACCCCATTCATTGCATGAATCCATGGTATTCCTAAGATTATATGAAATATCGTGAGGCATAACATGGATGAATGTTTCTAATATGGTATTTCTAGATATAATAGGCATAGTGATCACACCAAGCGGTTGTTTTCCTATGTCATTGTCAAATCTATGAATAGATAAAGAATCAGGTTGAATTTGGTTTTTGTCCACTCTGATCTTGTCAAGAAGGTTTATGCTACACACATTAAGATTTGATCCATTTTCATTGATAGTACGCTTTATGCCATGTCTAATACCATTAGCATTAATGACAACTATTACTATCAAAGCATCATATTGTTTTTGCACTTCCAACGGAGGTAACTCTGGTGAAAAAAAATAATGTCAACATTCATTCCTTGAATTAGGGCTATTTTCATTTGGTTTCACATTAGAAGGGATAGGAACTTATTGTAAAGAAATTTGAATCATGTTATGATAATGATGAGAGTCTTCAATAAGGTCCCATAATGATATCTTAGTAGGATTTTTCTTAAGTTGTTCAACAAGATTATACTCCTTCCACTTTGTAGAGGCAACTGAGGATAACTTGGTAAGATAGGTTGAGGTAATGGGAGGGATGTTGAAGGTGTTTGTCTTGGTTGTGGATTGTTTCTAGTGTTATACATGTATGAGTAATGGTATTATAACTCAGCTACTATGACATTTGTTCTTAGGTGGTTTGAGGATGAGGACATGTTTGTTTTGAGTTTATGGTTGTTGTGATGGTGGGTAAATAATTAGAGGGTTCTTAGGATGTCCCACAAAGTATATAGGAGGTCCAATAATTAATGGGTATCTAACGGACACTTGTGAATTCATAGCCTCAGTAGTTTTGGTTTGATGTTTTTCTAATGAAGGGGAGTCTAGTGTCATACTTTCACCATCATCTAAGGAAGTCATATCAGTATTATTTGAAAGATATGTGTAAATTCTCTCATTTTATTCCACCATGATATCTTCCCTAGTAGGAGAGTTTTTAGGAGAGCTAGAAACTAGATGTTCATGACATTTAGAGATTGGGTCTTCTAAAATGACTTCATCACAAATAAGGCAGTTATCAATGGTTGGATTGTCTTCTTTATCAATTATGACATTCTCTTGTTCAATAATTTTTTCCCTAGGGGAAGAAAGAAAACTAATATTTTCATGACTTTCATCGATTGGATTTTATAAAATCAAAGTATCTTCTTTACCAATAATAGAGATACTAGGAGAAGAACAAATGTTATTTTCCAAAATTTCATTTCTTTGTCCCATAATGTCTTTCAAAATAGGATAGATAGGAGAAGAAAAATAAAGAGGGGTGGAATAGATCTTAAAGATTCAATCATCTAATACCAACATATCATCCTCACTAACTATTTCATCCTCTTTCACTAAAACATTCTCACAAACAAAACATGAATGGGGATTAGGTATAGTGTCTTTTAGAAATGTGTCTATGATCTCACTCTCTTGTGCTATAATATATTTCCAAGAGTGACGAGGAGAAGGACAAACAAGACTTTCATAATTCTCAATGGTTTCCTCTTCTTTCACCAAGATACCTTCATCACTAGAAGGAGAGTTATCAGGAGAAAATAAATTATGATTATCATGATTGTCTATGATTTTATCTTGTTCTATCATATCATTCCCACAAATAGGAGATATATGAGGGATTATGTCAACATTTTCACTCTCTTGCACTAAGAGACTCTCATAACTAGGAAATGTATTGAATGAATGAATAACATGCCTATTAAAAAACTTTTTCTTTGCAAACTTAGAAAAGAAAAACACTAAAATTTGTGAAAAGTAATCTATAAAACTCAAAATGGAATGCAATGCAATGACCTAGAATGAACTGTGTAAATGCAATTTTCAGATTGTAAACAAGGTGATTTTTTTATTACACTATGACACAATCTGAAAATGAAATGTTGTAAATTCCATTTTTAAATTAAACAATGCAATAACTAAACAAAATTAAGCTAGATCCCATGAAATAAATCAAACAAAAACTCAACAAACTAAGACAAATAGATAACAACAACAGAAAAAAACATAGAAATGATGTTTTTAATGCTGTAAAAGGAATTTTTAAGTCTGATCTAGGACTAATTCGCCTAAAGGGGCATATGTGTACCAATTAGGGTGTTTAAAAGGTTCAAATGATAAAAAGTGGACAACACAAAATTCCTAGAAAGTAGGAAAACCAACTTGTATAGGGACTAAATCACCTAGAGGAGTGAATGAGTCCCAGATAGGGTTTTTACACCAAATTCAACAAATTGTGAGTTATGTTTTAGGTTTCTAGTTTGTATGTTGACTTTACTATTTGCAATTTCAATTTTTTAGTGAAATTGAATGATCTAAGATTCAAAAATGCAACCTATATGCACTTTCACTAATGCAAGATTTAAAAGCCCCAAATGCAAATTAATTAATGCAAGACCTAATGCAAAGTTAATGTAAGGTAAATATAGGACTACGATGCACTCCAAATTAGACATAAGGTGTTCTAAAGGCTAGGTTCACTAAAATTAAATGAAGAAAATATTCATTCTATGTTTTGGGAGATAGAACTAATGAGGGATTAGGGTTCCTCCACCTATTTCCTCCAAGTTTCATTCAAGGAAACCCTAGAGATCTCAATCTAGGGATGGAATTAGGGAAAGAGATCTGCTATAAGATGTCCTAGGGTTGTGATTAAAGACAAAAAAAGGTATCACCATTAAGCTAATGCTTAGAAATAAAGAGGTGAAAGAAATGTACCAATATAGCTATGCAACCTAGAGAATTAAGAACCTAAAAGTGGACTTATAAAGGAGAATAAAACATAAAGTTACCTGGGAGAAATATTTTATCAAAAAAAGCTCCAAAACCATGAAATTTTGACTTTTAAGGCTCATTGAGACTCATATACCAAACTGGGTGATTTAGTCCTAGTCTAGGGTTTTTGGGCAGGAAATGGAATCTCTTAGTGACTGATCTAAATCTCCTTAAAACTCTAGTAAAAGTGTTGTATTGGGACTCATATGCCCAGACTGTTGCAAAGTGTCTCATTTTGTCATAAAGTGTCCTAGGAGAAAAATTTTGAAGTGAAACTTTGTGAGCCTTTGAAGATGGATCAAATACGAACTTTCCCACTGATTTCATGTAAAGAGGTTGGATATCTTCCTCTATATCTAAGTTTCCATGATTCTTGACAAATTTTTATGACAAGTTTGATAAATTTTGCAACTTTGTCATTTTGGTACTTTTGAAGGCTTCAAATCCACTTTTTCTTCAACCTCTAAACCTACAATCACACAAAGAGAGAGAGAAAAAGTGTTGTTTTTGTAAGGGAATAGGGGTTTTCCTTGGTCAAACCCCATTTTGGTAATCAAACCTTTTGATGAAACAATGATACCTTGGATAAAGTCTTGGGATGTAAATATGGAACCTATAAAAAATGGGGGATGAAGTTCTATCATACGACTTAGGATATAGATTACACCCACTTTCAACTATTCCATTTAGGGATAAACCTAGAGATCTCAATGCAAAAGAGAAAGAGATCTTGCAATAGGGTTGTCCTAGGGGATAATTATAAAGTAATGAGGGGTTCATGAATAAGTTAAGACTTGGAAAGATAAATGAAATGCAAGATGTAATATTAAAACCTAGTATGATGCAATGACCCACAAAATGACCTAGAAAAGTAAATGAAACAACATAAAAAGCTACATGGAGAACTGTGTGCACCTAGAAATTTTGATATGGTTGAATGGAGTTTTGAAATGCTAGAAAATATAATCTCAATGCTAAGTGAGACTCATTTTCCAACCTAGAAAAATTATCCCAAAATCTAGGTTTCTGTGTGGGAACAAGAATCTAGCAAATGGGTATTTGAATCTGCAAAAATCTGAATTTTGACAAAAATTGGGATTCATTTCTCTAGAAGAGGGAAATCAATACAATTAGGTTTTTCTGAAGCTTCAAGATTTGAATCTACTCTTCTTAGTCTGCTCAATCTACTTCTTCAGGTTTTCGGGTTTGAATCTCTAAAAATTAAGCAATAGATGTTCTCCAATGTTCTCCAAGGCTTGATGAAAACTTTGACAACTTTTCTCCAATCCTGCTCTTCAATGTTTCTTCAATCTAAACCTGCAAATCACATGCTAAAGAGAGGGAAAAATGTTTATTTTCTAGTGGATAGGGGTTTTCCTTGTCAAACCCCATTTTGGTAATCAAACCTTGAAATAGAATGAAATAAGAATGGAGAATGATGAATGAACAAAATATGATGTTGCACCTCATCAAAATCTAGCAATGAAGTGTTGCAAACATGTGTGATATAGCTTTAATGGATGCAGATCTTTATTGTTTCTTGAAGGTGACAGATCTTGAATGATATTCTCTTTTTAATTTGTATGATATAAAATAGGACTCCACTAGGGTTTAGGACCTAGGACAACAAACTTTCTATACTCCCCATTCAAGGACAAAACCTTGAAGTCTCAATGCAAAGGAGAAAGAGATCTTGCAAAGGGTTTGTCCTAGGATATGATTTTAGATTACAAGAGGGGTTCTGTAGTGTACCAACACTTTGCTGATTTGTTTCCACTAAGTTTCGTAGATCTGATTTTGTTTTAGTTTCTGTTTGCCTTCTTTGTGCTCCAGAGTTTGTTTGCCAATAACACTAAAATTTTAATAAAGAGCATATGCATACAATGAAAGCTTCAAATAATCTAAGCTACTGAAACAACTTGAGTACATTGCTCATTTCAATGTCTAAATATAGTTTCTTCATTACATAATAGATCACATAAGATAGATGGCTTACATCATATTTTTAAAGATACATTTTATGCCTTAATTTTTACTTACTGCCATACAAGCACTCTGAATAGTGACTTGCTACAATACCCACCCCTAAAGAAATGCACACAACTTGTGAATAATGAACTTCTCCCACCAAAAAACGGCATGGGAGGTCTTCTAGGAAAATGGCGCCCCTTTTAGGAAAGATAGTAGCCACCAAGGAGAGGTGTCTTTTTCTCTTTTGTTGGTTGAAACCCTCAAATAAAGGTGAGTGGTTGTAGCTTACAAAAAGCAGCTCCAAAACTCCTCAAAAGCGAACAGCTCTTGCATAAATGCCAATGGAGTCTATGGTTGTCAAGAACACTCAAAAACTAGCTCCAAATAACCTACAAATAGCAACACAAGTCTCCAACTGAAGCAACCAAATCTGACTAGCAACTTTAAGGTGGTGTTTCACACCATCAAGTAGCTCAATAACGAAGAACAGAGCCCCACCAGGCTCACCCACTGCAAGAAATCAGGAAACCCTAGCTTCCTTCCTCCTCCAAGCTTCACTCCCAAGTTTTCAACAAGCTAAATTATTCATCCATGAAGAAATTCGAATTTTCTCTCTTGCCTTTTATAAATTTAAAAAGGAAACACTATTCACTTAAGTTATAACATTTTTCACTTTAGTAATGAATAGTAACTTAAAAATAGAAAGTGACCCCTTCCTTTTAAAGACACATGGTCCCTAGGCCGAGGATGGTGAAATTAAAGGTGAGTATCATTAATTTAAGCACAAGTATCATACCAAACCCAACAATTCACCCCGCCACCATACTCCAGAGATTAACACTAAGATTTGATGACCAAGTGCCCGTCCAAGAAACCCTCTATCTAGAACTATTAGCCTAAGAGGGTCGGGAAAATAGGCTAATCCCCCAAATCTGATGCTCGTGAAAAAGGGGACATTACAATCCGCCCTGCTTGAAATTGTTTGTCCCCAAGCAATCTCTATTGTAAAGAAACCTCACTCCTCAAAAGGTCAAAAAGAAGAACTGTGAAATGTCCCATGCATCACTGACTAGCTCCGGAATCACCAACATAAATGCAGTTGCGCCAAATATCCCTAGATCCCAACACCAAAATGAAAGTCTACCATGTCTGATAACCTCTGAATTCCTCCACACAAATTTGATCACAACTTCACCATGCTGACAATTGGTGAAGCAACCTGTCGGAACCCATCCAACTGCAATCCCAATCCTGTCACCATCAAGATCTCTATACAACCTGAACTCACATCCATTTGTCATGAAGAGACAATAATATCTAGAAAAATCCACAACACAACTCTCTATAGTCTCTTCGAAATACCCATGGAAGTGACAACCAGTCAAACCATCATATCTGCTAACACCGCAATCACCCTGTAACCATGTATCCACATGAAATCCTTGTGGTATTAAAGTAGCAAACCCTATTAGATACATATCAGCACGATGGATAATTGACTATTGTCCCTACAAGTAATCCCCTGTAAACAACTGAGTCAAGTACTTGTAGCCTCTATTCCCATCTTTTGAAGATGGTAACTCTAGACACAATAAGGAGTCACTCCCCTTAGCTGCACCAAGGAAAACAACCTATGCATAAGGGTTGTGCATGGAATACGAGTCATGTACAAGTGGATCAAAATCCAAACTACAAGAATTCCTCACCTGGTACACACTATTAAACTCCTCTGTGAGCCCTATTTGGAATCCCGATGCACTAGGACTATCCCAAACATTGCAATTATTGCTCAACCCCGAACTAGTATCAGGAGTATGATTGACTTCTAGCTCGAAGAGTGGATTATCATAGATCGAACCACCATCAAACTCATATAAGGGATTATCCACAAACTACGCAATCACTCCATGTGGATCTGAATCATCCAATGTTGAGTCCCTAGAACAATACATTGAATTGTACTCTAGAATTGGCTCATCAAGCTACCAATCATAATCAACTGTATGGATTCTATGGAATGAAATGATAGATTTTCTTCTAGAGGAGGGAAACAAATTGACATAAGAACCAATCTCCCAACTAGATGTTGCTCTGCATATCTCCTGTGAAGTGGATGAAGTAGTGTCGTGAGTTGACACATAAGTTTTTGGTGAGTCAATTGCCATGTCACAAGAGCTATCGATGATTTATTTTGTATCACCTATCATGGGACTAAATTCAGGAGAACCTAGTGCAACACATGGCTCTCTACAACTATCAACCAATGCACTCATCCCATTTGTATCAATTGCACCTAAAACCATTGTGGATGTAGTACCCACATCCTCAATCTTCTCAAAACCACAATCCGTGGACATATGTTCATCACCCATTGCTGCCATGGAAACCTAAACTATATCGCAAGAGGGTTAAGACTGTGCTAAACTCGAAACCATGGTAAGCTCCGCGTCCAATGACTGTGACTCTTGAAGGACCAATTGAGTACTCTTCAAAGAATCCATAGTCATCTCTAGCTCATAAGTGAGCTCATCAACCTCCTCTTCTTTTCCCTTCAATGCCTTATGAGAAATGCAACCCCACTTGAGAAGGAAATCCCTATCTGCAAGTAGCTATAGGTAATTATGTTTCATAATTCCAACTGCCTCTAGTAGTGTATGGAACTCTATGAGGGAAGGACTACTAGAACTGTACTCATCTGACATAGGAGTATTCCATCCATAGGTTGCCAACATCTGTCGAGCAACACCAAAATGCTCCAAAGCTGTAACAATCATATCATCGCTAACCTTCAACTATCTCACTAGATGATGATACCCCTGTGACTCATCATTTCCACCCAATTCCACACTATAGTAAGAGGCTAAATCCTCATCACTCACCTTATGATCAACAACATCATGTGTGCTATCATCCATGCACACATCAACAACTAAGGTACTACTGCTATGTACCTCAAAGGATGGCTCAACTGATGCGGTAGAAGCTACTGATATGACAGTATCTTCGTACACTTCTCCTTCCAAGGCATCTACACATCCACCCGTCTCATGATCTTGGGGTTCATCGCCCTTAAATAGATTTCCTGATTGGTTTCCTACAGTCTGATATGAAAAATTAGACTCACTGTGGCATGAATCGTCACCATACATTGCATAATTAATGCCCAAATCTCGCATACCAACATGTGACAACTTTGTAGGAACATCATCCCTCGGTGAAATCACTATCCTCTCATGCTGATGCAAAGTTTCATCCGTGTGGTCATGCAAATCGAAGTTGTTATCAATGTTGATTACAACTTCTTGCGTGCTATGAATATCATCCTAGGACTTCACCATACTATTTTCATGTTGTAAGATTTCCTTATCAACAACAACTTCAGTTTCAATCCCATTTCCATTTGTATATTGTAGGTAATTCTCTGTCAACTTATCATCTTTAAACCCAAACACATCATAGAGACCTTTGGATACAACACCAAGTCCCTCATTTTTGCTTTGTGATAAGGTTTGTCTTGAGATGTTACCTTCATACTGCTGCAAGCTATGAGCTAATCTTCATTGTGAAGGCGTGAGTTTCCACTGGGTTTTATTCAAGATGCTCTCAATGCTGATCCTAACTCCACCGTACCAAAAGTAGTGAAGCAATGCACTGGGACCCCTCCAAATGATAGTGCTAACTCTATCTCCACCTGGATCCCAAAATAAACAAGACTCACATCCATCCATCATGAGGAGGTAAGAATATTCAAAAGCATCTACTATGCAACATCTCTCCATAACCTCCACTAAACTCTCATGGATGTGATATCCACTTGTGCCATCATGCCTACTAACATTATGATCCCTCTATAACCATGTATCTGCAAGTAGTCTCTGAGACAAGGAAGTAGACAACCTTGTTGGATACACATTAGCATGATAGGAAACTAAATACCGATCCTGCAAGCACTCACCCGCCAACAACTGAGTAGGATACTTGCAACCACTAGTTCCATCCACTGATGATGGTAACTCTCCATCCCAAAATGGATGGCATACACTCTGAACCAATCCTCCATGTGTGGACTAAAGGAGAAGTGATGGGTACTCCTCACTATGTAGTCGTGGTAAAATGTTCCAACCTCTGTCAATGGCTCATCACGAACAACACTGGAATCAAATGATAGCTCATGCCTTTGATCCTGCAAATCAGACTTGTCTAATTCCTCAATAGACAATCCTTGCACATAAACTAAATTGGCATATTCAAAATGATCATAAGTCTCATCAACAATTTCTGATATAGAAAATTTAGAGAGCTCAAAACCCTCATTGGTCTCATATGGGGCCCTTTCTTCATGCACATGTCCCTCAACATGATCATCCTCCAACTCTACCTCATAAAGTGGATAAACATCAAACATATCAGCTTCTATCTCAGAAAGTGAATTATTAGAAATATGAAAGTCACTTTCAGCATTTTGTTTGGACCCATCACCCTTGTGTTCCAACTCTTTTTCATCTTCAAAAGGACTCAAGTACTTTTCCCCTACAACTGCCTTAGAAGTTTCAACTTCATCATCAACAAGTAGATCTTCCAGGGTCTAATTTTCGCTCCCCATAGGATCAGCTGTATGGTGGTCATTAACTACTGAGAATTCATCTTAGAAGCTTCTGGATACTGAAGTGTCCTCTTGTTTCTTCTTCTCTTCGTTTTGTGATGTAGACCTCTTAAAAATGGAAGCCATACACCATACTGCCCTGTCTAGTTTTGCAGGGTTTGAAATCAATTCATTTAACATTTTTGGGTTTTCATGCAACTCTTTCAAACTTTGTTTAAGCTTCCCCATATTCTTATCCCACTGCTTCTGGGAAATAGCCGTGTTGTTTAACTAAAGATTTTGCAGCTAAAACTCACCCAAAAAGTTGGCAGGAAACCACTCTGATACCACTGTAGTGTACCAACACTCTGCTGATTTGTTTCCAATAAGTTTCATAGATCTGATTTTGTTTCAGTTTGTGTTTTCCTTCTTTGTGCTCTTGATTTTATTTGCCAATAACACTAAAATGGTACTAAAGAGCATATGCATACAATGAAAGCTTCAAATAATCTGAGCTACTGAAACAACTTGAGTACATTGCTCATTTCAATGTCTAAATATAGTTTCTTCATTACATAATAGATCACATAAGATAGATGGCTTACATCAGATTTTTAAAGATACATTTTATGCCTTAATTTTTACTTACGGCCATACAAGCACTATGAATAGTGACTTGCTACAGTACCCACCCCCAAAGAAATGCAGACAACTCGTGAATAACGAACTTCTCCCACCAAAAACCAGCATGGGAGGTCTTCTAGGACAAGGGCACCCCTTTTAGGAAAGATAGCAGCCACCAAGGAGAGGCATCTTTTTCTCTTTTGTTGGTTGAAACCCTCAAATAAAGGCGGTTGGTTGTAGCTTACAAAAAGCAGCTCCAAAACTCCTCAAAAGAAAACAGCTCTTGCGTAAATGCCAATGGAGTCTATGACTGTCAAGAACACTCAAAAACCAGCTCCAAATAACCTACAAATAGCAACACAGGTCTCCAATTGAAGCAACAAAATCTGACCAGCAATTTTAAGGTGATGTTTCACACCATCAAGCAGCTCAAGAATGAAGAACAAAGCCCCACTAGGCTCACCCAATGCAAGAAATCAGGAAACCCTAGCTTCCTTCCTCCTCGAAGCTTCACTCCCAAGTTTTCAACAAGCTAAATTATTCATCCATGAAGAAATTCGAATTTTCTCTCTTGCCTTTTATAAATTTACAAAGGAAACACTATTCACTTAAGTTATAACATTTTTCACTTTAGTAATGAATAGTAACTTAAAAATAGAAAGTGACCCCTTCATTTTAAAGACACATGGTCCCTAGGCTGAGGATGGTAAAATAAAAGGTGAGTATCATTAATTTAAGCACAAGTATCATGCAAAATGCAACAATTCACCCCACCACCATACTCCAGAGATCAACACTGAGATTTGATGACCAAGTGCTCATCCAAGAAACCCTCTATCTAGAACTATTAGCCTACGAGGGTCAGGAAAATAGGCTAATCCCCCAACTTTGATGCTCGTGAAAAAGGGGACATTACAAGTTCACCACCAAGTAATAACTTGGAAAAACTAATAAAATGCAAGATACAACACTAAACCCAAGTTTGATGCAATGACCTATAAAATGACCTAGAAAAGTATGTAAAACAAAATATAAAGTTGCAAAACAAAATGTGTGCACCTGGAAACTTGTTGAGGCTTGAATGAAGACTAGAAAATCTAAAAATCTTGAATTTTTTTCCTACTAGGACTCATTCACCATTCTGGGAGAACCAGTCCCAGTTATGAGTTTTTACATAGGAGCAGGGTTCGAGCCAATGCGTATCCAAATTTGCAAAGATTTCTGAAAATAACCTATAGTGGGAATCAGTTTCCACTTGTGGAAAATGAGTCTAGTTTGGATTTTCTAGAAATTTGAAGTCAAAACCTACTCTTCTCAGTCTTCTCAATCTTCTCTTCCACGTTGTTAGATCCAAAACTCCATTTTTCGGGGTTGTAAATGACCTTTTAGTGAAGATTATATCCTTGTAAATGAGGAGACAACTCCAAAAAACTCGTAACCTAATCTTCAATGATCTTCAAGTCTTCAAAACACCTAGATATGAAATTACACAAAGAAAGACAACAAAAGTGTTGATTGCTAGGGAATAGGGGTTTACCTTGGTGAAACCCATTATACGTAATTAAACCAAATGATGAGACAATGAAATGAAGGCATGAAATATGAAACAAAGAAAATGAATCATGGAAAACAATACCTTGAATGATGTCTTATAAATTTTCAACTCAACATGAAATGGACATGAAGGATTTAGATCTTGATCTTAAAAAAGGGTGTGGAACAATGCTTGATCTTGGATCACAACACTAGCTCAATAACATGATTTATGCTTGATATGCTTGACATGATGGATCTTGAATTGCTGCAACAATGGATCAATAATTTTTCCCTTTAATGCCTTACAATTGATCTTGAATGCTCTCTTGATGACCTTATAAAGTCTTGGAATGCTTAACTCTTGAACGCTTAACTTGATAACATGAATGCATGATGAAATAATGATTTGAGACCTTGTTTATTAGACAATGCACTTAAATGACTTTTTATTTGATCCCAAAGGATGACATGGAAGAAATTTTCTCTTAAAACCCAAATTTCTCACTGAAAGCCTAAAAAAATAGGCCAAATGGGACTGATTCACCCAAGGTGGAGAATGGATCCCATGAGGGCTATTTTGCTTGCTAGAATATCTAAGAGTCAAGAAATTAAGCTTATATGTTGATATTGTCAGGTTTTAGATTAAAATATGCCTTGGGATGCACAATATAGGGTATAGGGGCCTATTAAAGGTCATAAATGCAATGGGGCCCAAAATACAATGTGAAAGTGTAAATAAATACATTTTACAACATTAAATTAAGGCAGAATTGAGTTTGTTTACCTTAGAAGGGCCCTAAATCCAATGTGAATGTGTAGAACACATTACAAAACAAGATTAGGTCGACTTAGTTTACAAGCCCCTTAAATTTAATGTGAAAGTGTAATTAAATACATTTTACAAATCTAAATTAGGGAAAAGTTAAGTTAATTTTGCTTAAATATGGCCTAAGACGTAATGTGGATGTGTAAAACACCTCACAACACTAGATCAAGGTGATATCAAGTCCACAATACACAAGGAAGGCCCAAATAAGTGTGAAAATTATGTAAAGGGATACATTTTTCTACATTACATTTAGCCCCCAATTTAGTGAGAGGATGAACTTGCTTCAAACTCACACTAAAGTATGCATTCAAGAGGGGTCCAATCATACCAATATGGATGGTCTAGGATAACAAAGATCAAGGAGGTAACCAAGTCCTCAGGATCCAAGATCCTATGTAAAACCAACATAAGGACAAAAAGGACACACACAAGGTGTATGATATGAAACATCAAGATACACAAATATGTAATGTTAATATCTAAAAGAAAGAAGAGAAAAGAAGAAAAAAAAAGAGGTGGATCAAACTTCAACCATTTGTCCAACACGATGTGCATCATATCTAAGTTTTTCCCAAAAATGCACACTCACTCTGAGGAAACAAAACTCTTGGCTATCCGCTAGGTGAGAGGTCCTAGAATTTGAGACACATACACTCATGGCTGGTATGTACTCACACACACACATGAGTGGCTATGGGGAAAGTCATGCATCGGTCGGGGTTCCTAATCAAACCATACTAAAGTTATACCTCCTCGTAACTTTGATAAGGCACCAACAAAAAAGATCTTCGAGCTCCATGAGGCAAGCAAAAATTTGTATGCTTGAAACTCATAGATGTTGTAAATGAAAAATAGTGTAAGGTATGTTCAAAGGTATTTTTCTTAGTTCATGAAAGGTATCTTCTTAGGTAAAATTGTGTCTAATGTCTCCAAGAGAGGACAAGTCAAAGAAGTATTACACTCTCAGAGGGAATTAAACTCAATGAAACCACTGAGAAGAGGAAACATTGCAAGAGGAAATAAAATCACACAATAAAACATGAGTGCCAATGTATGTCCCCACTTTAAATCGGTTTCTAACACCATCACTATGAGAAATTGCTTTAAAGTAGGAGAATAAATGAGAGCTTACTCAAAAATCCCTATGCCAAGTCATATATTTCCAAATCAAACTTAATCATGAATAAGTATGTCACATGGAAGTTAACTGAAGGCATGGCATCCACATCCAAAGGTTGCTCTTATATGTACATGAATTGTGATCAACTAGCCAAAATAGACAATGACAAGTGATACACAAGGACAAGGCTAAATAACCCATTTCCCCCACTTAGTATAAGACAAGGATGAGCTGAAATGATTGATGAGATGCATGCTAGAGTGAAAATCAATATCAATTAGAGGAATTAGGTGCCCCCACACAATGAAGAGCAACAAACTCCTTAAGATGTTGGATTTTACTACTCAAATCCTTACATTCATTAGTAGCATCACCATGGAATCTATGATATGCACATAAGGAAGTCTTGTAATATAATTTATTTCATGTTCTTGGAGGGAGGAATATCAAATGATCTTGGAGAAGCCTCAACAAGATACTCTGTTGATCAATACTAGTAGATGTTCCTTCATTTTGCAACAAAGATATCTCTTGCTTAGTATAGGATGTCATACTTACACAAGACTCTTTAGAATGTGTGATTTTGTTCTCTCCTTTAATGGAGTTTGTGAAATCTAATGAATTCAAATAATTAGTGATTTTTGTGATGTCATTGACATTAAGTGAAGATTTATTTATTTCTTTTATTTCTTCCAAAGTATAACACTCAAGACCACTAGTGTCTATTCGTTCAGGATACACTACTATTAAAGTCGGCTTAGAAGGATGTTTTGTAATAGTGTTGGTATCAAGTGAAGATTTATTTATTTCTATCAAAGGACAATAATTAAGACCATGAGTTGTTTCTTGCGTGTTAGGCTCTATAGGGTTATATAGACCTTGTTTTCTAGCACCAAAACCTTTTCCCCTATACCCAAGTTGTTTCATAAGTTCATAACCTTTACCTTAAAGCTTTTTCATTGCTTCTAGATTTGGTGATTATTTGTAATCAGCTTCATCAAAGGTTTTTGTATAATTTTTTATTTTATTCTAAAGTAGTGGAGGTGGATTCTTTTGAAGAGTCTTCCAAATTTTGTGTTGAAAATACCGATTTCTCTTTTCCCTTGTCTAAATATTTATTTATGATCTTTTATTCTCCCATGAATGTTGGTTCAAAATCTAAGGAACCCCAATCATCTTCCAATGAATTTTTGTTTTTCTCAATATTTTTTTCTTTGTATTTTTTTTGCACGGGTTTCACTTGTGTATTTGGTGTCAATGTTGCTAAAGGATTCTCCTCGTTTTTCTCAATGTTTAAACAATAGTTTGGATTAGGGTCTGCTTCGAGTGTATAAACTTTGTTTTTGTAAATATACTTCATTTTATGATGAAGAGTAGAAGACACCCCATTGATTAAATGAATCCATGGCCTGTCTAGAAGGAGATTATATGAAAGATCGTGAGGCATAAAATGGATCAATGTTTTTAATGTGGCTTTCCCATCTATAATAGGTAAACTGATCACACCAGGTAGTTTTTTCCTATATTGTCAAATCCCTTAATAGATAAAGAATCAATTTGAATTTTTGACTTATCAATGCCAAGCCTATCCAAAAGGGTCACACTACAGACATTAAGGGAAAATCCATTATCCAAAAGGGTTCTCTTTATCCCTTTTATTTTGTATTGATATATTATTATGAAAGCTTCATTTTGTTTTTGCACTTCCAAAGGAGGGAGCTCACTTTGGTGGAAACCAATGTTGGTATTTAGTCCTTGAATCATGGTTGTTATGTCATTTGGTTGCATATTAGAAGGGATAGGAACTTGTTGTAAGGAATTTTGAAGCATAGTGTGATAGTTAGGTGAATTCTGAATCAAGTCCTAGAGGGAAATATTTGTGGGAGTATTCTTAAGTTGTTGTACAATATCATATTCCTTTCCACCTTGTGAAGAAAAATGAGGGGGACCTAGTAAGATAGGTTGAGTTAATGGGGTGGTTCTTGGTTGCATATTATTTCTAGTGTTATATGTATGAGCAATAGTATTATGACTCAAATGCTATGACACATTATTCTTAGGCAAGTAGAGGATGAATTCGGGTTTATTTTGAGCGTGTGGTTTGTGTGAAGGGAGATAAAGGATGAGTTAGGGTTGAATAATATTAAAATACCTTAGTGAAGGAGATTCTAATAATACTTCATCATCTTCATCTAAGGGCATAATATCATTATTTTTATTGTTTTCCATTTCTTGCACCATGATATCCTCCCTAGGAGGAGTATTTTTAGGAGAATGAAAAAATAGAAGTTCATGAAATTCAGAGGTTGGTTCTTCTAAAATGACTTCATTGTATCCAAGGGAGTTATCAATGGTTGGATTTTATTCTTTATTGATAGTGGGGATATTAGGAGAATCCTCTGTTTTATTTTTATTTTTCTCTAAGGTCTCATTCTCTTGTGTTATATTATCTACCCTATTAGGAGAGCTTGTAAGATGTTCATCACAATCCATGGTTAAGTTTTGTAAATTAGCTTCATCACAAGTAGGGGAGGCATCACGAGAAGGAATACTATGGTTTTCATGATTAGGAATATGGTTAAAAAAAATTGTTCAAATAGGTCTTTCCAAATGTTAAGGACATTGGGAAGGAGAGAGATAAGGTTATCACTTTCAATCCACATGTCTTCCTGATAAATTTGATTTTCATGATTGTTCACAATTGTACCCTCTTTTACTAAAGCCTTATTACAATTAGGGGAGGTGTTGAGAGATGGATTTGGGATAAGAAAAGTGGTGAAAATGATCTCATCATCTTGTTTCTTAATATCTTCCAAAGGGGGAGGAGAAGATGGATAATCAAGACTCTCAATGCTTGTATCTTCTTTCATTAGAAGATACCTTCATGATTAAGAGGAGATGTATCAAGAGAAGAACAAGTATGATTGTTATGATTGTCTACACTACCATCCTCACCAATGGGAAATGTAATATTAAGGATTCTCTCAATGGTTTGATCCGCTTGCTCTAGGATGTTCTCATAATTATGAAAGATAGGAGAAGGATAACTAACATGTTTCTTAATTATCTCATTGTTGTAATCTAAATTGAAATCATAAGAGGGGATGGTGTACTTATGTAATCCATTTTTAACCATATCAAAGCCACATCTCTTGAAAGAAAACATGTTATTATGTAAAAGTAAATAAACTGAAATTTTATGACCTAAAGTGAAATGAAATTTTTAGATTTGAAACAAGATAATTTGTTGATTACACTACACAAAAATCTGAAACTGAAATGTTGTAAATACAAATTTTGAATTAAGAAATGCATGAAATGGACTAAATTAAGCTAGATTTAGTGAAATGCATGTAATATAAACTCAACCAACTTAAATAGATAGTTACCGGTAGCAAACAAAATTGCAGAAATAAGGTTTTGAGTGTTGTAAAAGGTAGTTTCAAGGGTGCACTGGGATTGATTCACCCAGGGTGGCTAATGAGTCCCAATAGGGATTTTTTCCCAAAAAAAAAAGAAAACTTTAATTTATTTTTATGTTTTCTGGTTTGTATGATCTATATACTAAATGCAAGTGTAGTTTTTAGATGATTTTTGATGATTTTAGATGCAAAAATACAACCTATATGCACTTTCACTAGTGCAAAATTTAGAAACCCTAGATGCCAAATAAATAATGCAAAGTCAATGCAAGCTATACCTAGGATGATTATGAACTCCAAATCTGAAAAGAAAGTATTCCAAGTATAGGTTCGCCAAAAAATTTAGTTAAAGAATGGATCTTCTATGGTTTTGGACATAGAAAATCAGTTTTCTCCAACTAACATTCAAGGATTCTCTAGAGATCTCACCCAAAGAGTGGAATAGAGGCAAGAGATCTACTAAGGGACTATCCTAGGATATGATTTCAGATTACAAGAGGGGCTCACCACTAAGTAAGAACTTGGAAAAACTAATGAAATGCAAGATAGAACACTAAACCCTAGTTTGATACAATGACCTATAAAATGACCTAGAAAAGTATGTAAAACAAAGCAAAAAATTATAAAACAGAATGTGTGCACCTAGAAAATTGTTGAGGCTTGAATGCAGACTAGAAATTTTGCAAATCCTAAAATTTAAGCCTACTAGGACTTATTCGCCATTCTGGGCATGAATCTATGCACAAGAGTAGGTTTCAAGAAAATCGGTATCCAAATCTGAACAAATCTCCAAAAAACACCTATAGTGGGATGCATTTTCCACTTGTGGTGAATGAGTGCAGTTTGGTTTTTTTGGAAATTCAAAGTCAGAATCTGCTCTTCTCAGTCTGCTTAATTTTCTCTTCTAGGTTCCCAGATTCGAAGCTCTATTTTTGGGGCTATAAATGAACTTTTAGTTAATATTATGACCTTTCAAATGGGGAGACAACTCCAACAATATTGTAACCTAATATTCAATGATCTTCAAGTCTTCAAAGCACCTAGATCTACAATTACACAAAAAAAGACAACAAAAGTGTTGATTGTTAGGGAATAGGGGTTTCCCTTGGTCAAACCCCTTGTAGTAAAAACTTGAAATGAAAGATACAACTCTAAACCCTAGGGGTTCACCACCAAGTAAGAACCTAGAGAAACTAATGAAATGCAAGATACAATACTAAACCTTAGTTTGATACAATAAATTATAAAATGACCTAGAAAAGTATGTAAAACAAAATAGAAAGTTGCAAAATAGAATGTGTGCACTAGGAAACTTGTTGAGGCTTGAATGAAGATTGGAAATTCTGAAAAATTTGAAATTTTGGCCTACTGGGACTCATTCGCCATTCTAGGTGAATCAGTCAAATATGAATTTTTGTATAGGAGCAGGTTTAGGGAAAATGGGTATCCAAATCTACAAATATCTCTGAATAACACCTACAGTGGGACGCATTCACTACTTGTGGAAAATTATTCTAGTTTAGATTTTCTACAAATTCAAATCTAGAATCTACTCTTCTCAGGCTACTCAATCTTCTCTTCCAAGTTCTTGGATCTAAAACTTTGGTTTTGGGGCTATAAATGACCTTTTAGTGACCATTATGACCTTGCAAATGGGGATAAAAATCCAAAAATCTTGTAACCTAATATTCAATTATCTTCAATTCTTTAAAGCATCTAGATTTGCAATCACACAAAGAAAGACAACAAAAGTGTTTCTTTTTAGGGAATAGGGGTTTGTCTTCGTCAAACCCCTTGTAGGTAATTAAACCAAATGATGAGAAAATTAAATGAAGGCATGAAACATGAAAAAGGAACATGAATCATGGAAAAAAATACCTTGAATGATGTCTTTTAAATGATGCCTTGTAAATCTGCAACTCAACATGAAATGGCCATGAAGGATTTAGATCTTGATCTTGACAATAGGTGTAGAATAATGCTTGATATTAGATCACAACACTAGCTCAATAGCATGATTTATTCTTGATATGATTTTCATGATAATGTATGATGAATTACTGTAACAATGGATGAAGAATTGTGCCCTCAAATTCCTTATAATTGATCTTGAATGATCTCTTGATGACCTTGTAAAGTCTTGGAATGTGCAACTCTTGCATGTTTGACCTGATAACATGAATGCATGATGAAATAATGATTTCAAACCTTTTTTTATATAGGAAATGCACTCAAATTATTTTTTATTTGATCCCAAATTCCGACATGGAAGAAATTTGAACTTAAAACCCAAATTTCTCACTCAAATCCTCAAAAATAGGCCAAATGGGACTCATTCGCCATCCTAGGAAAATGAGTCCCACCTAGGTGGGAATCATTCACCGAAGGTGGTGAATGGGTCCCAAAGGGGCTATTTTTCTTTCTACAATGTCGAGGAGTCAAGAAATTAAGTTGTAGTGTAGGAACATGGATCCCTTGATATTTTCACACTTGTTTGGGGTTCTCCTTGTGGATTTTGGCTTAATGTTGCCTTGATTTAGTGTTGTAATGTGGATAAAACATTCACATTAGGTCTTGTACCCTTGTGAACTAATGAATTTTAATGGTACCTTGCTAAAGTGTTGTGAAGTTTTGTAACTCACTTTCACACTTTTCTAGGGTTTAATAAAAAAACTAAGCATAATAAACATAATTTTAATCAAAATAAACTTTAATATTGCCCAATTTGGAGTGTTGTAAATTTTTATAAATATATTCTCACACTTCTATAGGATTTTCATTAATAATCGGGTTTTCTTATGCTTTAATTGGCCTTATTTTGCATTTACAAGCCTCATTTACTACATTTTTTTGAGGATAATCTTGACATCAATCGGTTACCAATCATAATTTAAGTGTTTATGGCTTGTGTGGCCTAGATTTAGGGATCTAGGACTCATTCACCACCTTGGGTGAATGGGTCCCACTTGGATCTTTTTCCCCCAAACCAATTTTCACACGTTTCTAAGCACTTTTCATTTTTGGTCCCATACATTATGTCTGATGGGAATCATTCACCACCTTGGGTGAATGAGTCCCATGTGACCAAAATTCAAATTTAATTCAAATTTATCGTAGGATTTTATTCTCCTAGATCTAATGTTAGCTTTTAGTGTTGTAATTTTGGGAATTCTTGCATAATTGAGTATAAATACAAGGTTATTTCACTCATTTTCACTTTACTTTTGTGAGAGTATTCCTAATAGAAAATTGAGTTCACAAGAGCATTCAAGGGCATATTATCAAGCATTTTAGAGCAGCATTCAAGTGCTAATCATCATGTCAAGGATTACATTTCTCATGTTTTTTTATTGTGCTAACAATTGTGATGTAGAGTTTATTATTCAAGCAAGTGTTTCAAGCAAGATCAACATCATTCAAGAAAGAGTAAAGAACCACATCCATTGAAACCATATCAAGCACATTTTTAGCACATTATTGTAAGGGTTTTGTGAGTTGTGACATTTTCTTTTGTTCATTCATCATTCTCCATTCTTATTTGCTTTCATTTCAAGGTTTAATTACGAACAAGGGGTTTGACCAAGGAAAACCCCTATCCACTAACCCAACAACATTTTACCTCTCATTTGTGTGTGATTTGCAGGTTTAGGTTGTATATTTCACAAGGAGAAAGATTGGGAGAAATTTTTCAAGTGATCAAAATTTTCAAAGTTGTCATTAAGTTCATCCTCTCATTAAAGTTAGGGCCAAACTTAGTGTAGGAAAATGGATCCCTTGACATTTTCACACTTTCTTGGGGCTCTTCGTATGGATTTTGGCTTAATGTTGTCTTGATTTAATATTGTAATATGGATACTACATTCACATTATGTATTGGTCCCTTGTGAACTAATGGATTTTAATGGTACCTTGCTAAAGTTTTGTGAAGTGTTGTAACTCACTTTCACACTTTTCTAGGGTTTTATCAAATAACTAAGCATAGTAAAGATAATTTTAATCAAAATCAACTTTAATCTTTCCTTATTTGGAGTGTTGTAAATTGTTGTAACATAATTTTACACTTCTCTAGGCTTGTCATTAATAATTGGAATTTATTATGCTTTAATTGGTCCTATTTTTCATCCAAAAGCCTCATTTATTGTATCTTTTCAAGGATAATCCCAACACCAATCAATAACCAATCATAATTCAGGTTTTTTTGGCTTGTGTTGCCTAGATTTAGGCATTTGAAACTCATTTTCCACCTTGGGAATATGAGTCCCACTTGGATCTTTTGGCCCCGAACTAGTTTACATACATTTCTAAGCACTTTTATTTTTTGGTCCCATACATTATGTCTAATGGTACTCATTCACTACCTTACGTGAATGAGTCCCATGTGACCAAAATTCAAATTTAATTCAAATTTTTGGTAGGGTTTTATTCTCCTAAATCTGATGTTTGCTTGTAGTGTTGTAGTTTTGGAAATTCTTGTATAATTGAGTATAAATACAAGGTTCTTTCACTTATTTTTATGTAAGAATTTTGTGAGAGAATTCCTTATAACAAATTGAGTTTACAAGATAATTCAAGATCATTCAAGAGAATTCAAGAGCATTCAAGGGTAGATTATCAAGCATTTTAGAGTAGCATTCAAGTGTCAATCATCATGTCAAGGATTTCAGTTATCATGTTTGTTATTGTGCTAACTATTGTGATCTATAGTTTATGATTCAAGCAAGTGTTTCAAGAAAGATCAATACCATTCAAGCAAGAGTCAAGAACCACATCCATTGCAGCCATCTCAAGCACATTTGTAGCACCTTATTGCTAGGGTTTGGTGAGTTGCAACATTGTCTTTTGTTCATTCATCATTCTCCATTATTATTTTCTTTCATTGCAAGTTTTAATTACCAACAAGGGTTTTGACCAAGGAAAACCCCTATCCCCTAACCCAACAAAATTTCCCCCTCTCCTTTATGTGTGATTTATAGGTTTAGGTTGTATATTTCACAAGGAGAAAGATTGGGAGAAAGTTTTCAAGTGATCAAGTTTTTGAAGTTGTCATAAATATTTGGAGAAACTTGGAGAAGACCTATAGGTGGCTATTTACAGTTTCAAATCCAAAAATTAATCAAGAGTAGACTGAGAGGAATAAAATCAAGTCCCAAACTTCCAAGAAAGAAGACATGGACTATTTCACCACAAGTGGAAAATAATCCCACTATATAGGTCTGGTAGAGATTTTTACATATCTAGATACCCTTTTGGTTGAAACCTGTTTCAATAGATTTTCCCAAAAGCAAGACTGATTCACCCACCTTGGTGAATGAGTCCTAGTTACCATTCATAATAGATTTTCCAAACTTCCAGATCTCCATTCTACCTTCTTCAGTCTCCCTGGTGCACACTTTATAGTTCATAACTTTTTATTGCATTTTGGTCATCTTTCTAGGTCATTTAGAGTTATTTTGCATTCAATTAGGGTTTAGCATTTCATATTGCATGAAATTGTCTTTTCCAAGTCTAAACTTAGTGGTGAACCCCTTACTAGATCTCATTCAACCTTTGGGACAATCCCTTTACAATATTTCAATCTCCTTTGCATTGAAATCTCAAGGGTTTGTTCTTGAGTGAAGTGTGTGAAGATTTCCTCTCTCCTTTTAGGTCCAAAACCCTAAAAGTGAAAGAGAGGACCACAATTTTCACCTTTTCATTTTGGTGAACCTACATATAGAGCATTATAATTCTATTTTGGAGTGCATTTTCATCCTGTATTTAGTTTGCATTAACATTGCATTAGGATTTTCATTTATTAATTTGCATTCTATGGTTTCAAGTTTTGCATTAGTGAACGCTCATTTAGCTTGAATTTTTACTTCTAGTTTCATTAAAAATCATTAAAATTTTGTATTTGCATCATAGACATAGATTAGGAAACATAAAAAGCATAAAATCCAATTCAAAAATCTTGAAAATTTTGAAAAAATCATCCCTGGAACTCATTTGCCACCCTGGGTGAATCAGTCCCTCTACACATTTTACATTGCAATTTTTATCATTTAGAATTTAATTTATGAGTTTCTATTTCCTATTGTTATCATTTTGTTTTAATTTCTAGAACTTTAGTTACAAGAATTTCATTGTTCTTAGCTTTGCATCTAGCTTAAATTCATCTTGTGCATTTCCTAAAATCAAAATCGCATATCACATTGTTGCATAGTTTACAATTTGAATTTTGCCTCATGGATATGTCATTTAGCAAGCTTTGAACGTCATTAAATTCCTTAATGTATGTGTCAAGATGTACTTTTGGAAATGATCCTAACAACATTGAACTCAATAATTCTCACTCAACTCCTAATGCATGTCACTATGATGTTGAAATCATTGGAGAAGATGATGACAACACAAATAACTTCCTAAATGATTATCTTAAAACCTTGAAGTTGTTGCATCCTTTTATCCATCCATGAAACAACCAAATAACCCTATCCACCTCTTGAGATGTTTGGTTACTTGCATCCTGAAAAAAAAAATTGAACCTAATTTCCCTACAATAGGTGAACCTAGCTCCTCTAAAAAGGAAAACACAACCATTTTACGATAACAAGGTAGCAACCACTCCCATCAATCTTGAAGAAACATATGGAAAAGGATTCACAATTTTGAGTAAATAAGGATGTGATACAATAAGTGAGCATGAAATCGATCAACTCCTAGAGAAAATATCAACCAATGAAAACATAAAAGGCTTAGGATATCAAGATTCTCCTCACAACAAAAGATTTCCTAAAGAATACTTAAGGCTTTATAGTGATGGTACGATGATCTTTGAATCCACTCCTAATATGGATGCCCTTCTCGCTAAATAACTAGAAATGATTCATAACAATGAAAAGGATGATAGGATCTCCTTAGGTCCTCCTCCACAAATTTCAACTAGAGCAGTTGGGGAATCTACCAAGTGCAATAGACCTTACAAGTTACAAAAATTAAATTTTCCTTGTCCACCACTTGAAAGTGAAAGGAAACTATAGTTTCTTTTAAATGAAGAACTAATAACATTAACACCAATAAAAAATAAACTAGTTCTATATCCTAAAGATGCAAAAGTTACACTTTTTTGATACCACATAACTCTTGGACATAGTACTGATGAGTGTCAATAATTCCAACTAGTATTGGCCAATTTTCACTTTGATGGCAATGATTGTCATCAAGTCATTGCATAACATATCCCCTTTTACCTCCCTTGTCATGTAATAGTTGTAGAAGATTTTATTCACACTAGTATATGACCTTTCCCTTCACCTATCTTAGCTCATTCTTGTCTCGCACTCAGTGGGGGTAAGAAGTTGATAGCCTTATCCTATTAATGCATTTTTCATTGTCCCTTATTTGTGTTATCTACCTTATGCTTATACAGATGAAGATTGGGAGGTAGATGACCTGCTCATAGGTTGACTCGCCTATGCCTTACTACAATTTTGCATTATTTCTTTATTTCTTTATTTTATTTTGTGTGATTGCATGTGTGTAATGTGATCCCTGTGATTTTCTATTTGATGTTCTCTCTCTTTGTGACACTCCTCAATTTGTACGTTAATTCTTCTTCATGTCTAAATCCTTTTTTGTTTTGCATTTTCCCTTTTTTTTTCATTTATCTTGTGTTTTCCTTTTGGGGATGATGCAAGGCATTGAAACATTCATGTCTCTTCCATGTTGACCCAAAAGGATTTCTTTTTCCTTTTCCTTTTATCTTTTTCATTTGTCTTGTGTTCTCCTTTTGGGGATGATGCAAGGCATTGAGATGTTCATGTCTCTTCCATGTTGACCCAAAAGGTTTTTCTTTTTTTTTCACTCTCTTTTTTGAATTATTTTAGTTCTATCTATATTTGGGGAATGATGATATTTTTGGATCTCTAATAAACATTGCAGTGAGAACATACTAACTCCAAATCCATATATCTATTTTTGTTTGGTATTTTCATTTTGGAGGCAACCCGTTGTCATTTTCATGATGTAGCATTACTTGAAAATATATGACTTGGCATAGGGATTTCCAAGTTAGCTCTCATGTCTTCTTTACTATTTGCATTGATCATTTTCTAATTTAAAGTAATTTCTCACAATATGGTGTTTAGCAATATCTTTAAATTGGGGACATACATTGGCATTATTCTTTTGCATTTTCTTTTCCATGGTTCTTGGTGCAGTATTTTTATTTCATATGATGCGTTTGTCGCTTTGTGGATGGCATTGGGTGTGATTTCCTTCATGAGCATGATCTCTCTTAGCATATTACATTCCTCTTAGTGTCTTGATGTGACACATTGCATCCCCAAGGTTGCAACTTTAATATTCTTTGATTTGTTCTCTCTTGGATACATTAGGAAAAATGTTCCTTATGTTTAGACATCACATGAACTAAGAAAGACTCCTTTGAAAATTTCTTATTTTTGCATTTTGCATTTTTTTTTATATGGCCACCTTACATAACACAACTTGCATTCCTGTAGAGCCATCTTGTTTTTTGATGAGCTCTAAGCATACAAAGTTTTGATTGTCTCATGAAGCTCAAAAATCATTTCTGTGTGGTGCCTTATTAAAGTTATTAGGAGGTATAACTTTGGTATGGTTTGAGTGTGAATCCCAACCAAGGCATGAATTTCCCCATAGCCACTTGTGTGTGTGTGATTGAATACAAGTTGTGAGTGTATGTTTCTCACCTTTTAGGACTTATCACTTAGTGGAAAGCCAAGAGTTTCGTTGCTTCAGAGTGAGTATGCATTTTTCGAACAAACAAGCATAGATCTGATCCACATCATAATGGAAAAATGGTTGAAGCTTGTTTTGATTCTTTTATTTCACCTTTTATTCTTCATATTTGGAAGTGTATGCTTGTGTCTTGTCGTTGTTCTTTATATCATTCGCATATGTGTTCCTTTGTGCTTATGTTGGTTTGTCATGGGATCTTGATCCTGGGGGCTTGATCACCCCCCTTGATCGTTGTTGTCTCATCTTGCTAGAATTGGTACATTGGAACCCCTATTGATGCATGGTTGTCTAATTTAATGTGAGATTTAAGCAATTTCATCCACTCACTAAACTAGGGGCTAAATATAGTGTAGAAAAATGGATCCCTTGACATTTTCACACTCGTTTGGGGCTCTCCTTGTGGATTTTGGCTTAATATTCCCTTGATTTAGTGTTGTAATGTGTATACCACATTCAAATTAGGTCTTGAGCCCTTGTGAACTAATGGATTTTAATGCTACCTTGCTAAAGTGTTGTGAAGTGTTGTAACTCACTTTCACACTTTTCTAGTGTTTTATCAAATAGAGAAACATAATAAACATAATTTTAATCAAAATCAACTTTAATCTTGCCTTATTTGGAGTGTTGTAAAGTATTGTAACACACTTTCACACTTCTCTATCCTTGTGATTAATAATTGGTTTTTCTTATGCTTTAATTGACCCTATTTTGCATCCACAAGCCTCATGTATTGCATCATTTCAAGGATAATCCTGACACCAATCAGTAAGAAATCATAATTCAAGTGTTTCTGGCTTGTGTGGCCTAGATTTAGGGATCTTAGACTCATTCGCCATCTTGGGTGAATGGGTCCCACCTAGATCTTTTGTCTCCAAATCGATTTTCACACATTTCTAAGCACTTTTCATTTTTGGTCCCATACATTATGTCTGATGGGACTCATTCACCACCTTGGGTGAATGAGTCTTGTGTGACCAAAATTTAAATTTAATTCAAATTTCTAGTGGTATTTTATTCTCCTATATGTGATATCAACTTGTAGTGTTTTAATTTCAACAATTCTTGCATAATTGAGTATAAATACAAGGTTCTTTCACTCATTTTCATCTAAGACTTTTGTGAGAGAATTCCTAATAGAAAATTGAGTTCACAAGAGAATTTAAGGGAAAATTATCAAGCATTTTAGAGAAACATTCTAGTGCCAATCATCATGTCAAGGATCTATTTTATCATGTTTGTTATTGTGCTAAAAAATATGATGTAGAGTTTATGATTCAAGCAATTGTTTCAAGCAAGATCAACATCATTCAAGCAAGAGTCAAGAACCACATTCATTGCAGCCATCTCAAGCACATTTGCAACACCTTATTATTAGGGTTTGGTGAGTTGCAACATTTTATTTTTTCCATTCATCATTCTCCATTCTTATTTGATTTGATTTCAATTTTTTATTACCAACAAGGGGTCTGACCAAGGGAAAACCCTATCCACTAACCCAACAATTTTTTTCCCTCTCCTTTATGTGTGATTTCCAATTTTAGGTTGTATATTTCACAAGGAGAAATATTGGGATAAATTTTTCAAGTGATCAAAGTTGTCAAAGTTGTCATCAATTCTTGGAGAAATTTGGAGAAGACCTTTAGGTGGCAATTTACAGATTCAGATCCATAAATCAGTCAAATAGAGTAGAGCAGACAAAGAGGAGCATAATCAAGTCTTGAACTTCTAGAAAAGTAGAAGTGGATTGATTTACCACAGATGGTGAATGAGTCCCACTGTACAGGCCTGTCAAATATTTTTATAGATCTAGATACCCTTTTGGTTGAAACCCATTCTAAAATATTTTCCCAAAAGTAGGATTGATTCACCTAGCTTGGTGAATGTGTCCTAGTCAGCATTGATAGTCGATTTTCCAAAATTCTAGATCTTGATTCTAACATCTTCAGTCTCCTAGGTTCACACTTTCTAGTTCATAACTTTCTATTGCATTTTTTTCATCTTTCTAGGTCATCTAGAGTTAGTTTCCATTTAGTTAGGGTTTAGCATTTTATATTGCATTACATTGTCTTTTCCAAGTCTAAAATTGGTGGTGAAACCCTTATTCAATCTCATTCATCCTTTGGGATAGTCCATTTGCAATATTTCAATATCTTTTGCATTGAAATCTCAAGGGTTTGTTCTTGAGTGAAGTGTGAAGATTGCCTCTCTCATTTTAGGTCCAAAACCCTAGAAGTGAAAGAGAGGACCACAATTTTCACCTTTTCATTAGCTTATATGTTGATATTGTTTGGTTTTAGATTACAATATTACTTAGGATGCACAATATAGGGTCATAAGGGCCTATTAAAAGGTCATAAATGAAATGGGGCCCAAAAACCAATGTGAGTGTAAATAAATACATTTTACAACATTAAATTAGGGCAAAATTGAGTTTGTTTAGCTTAGAATGGCCCTAATTCCAATTTGAATGTGTAGATAAAATTACAACACTAGATTAGGTACACTTAGTTTACAATCCCATTAAATTTAATGTGAAAGTGTAAATAAATACATTTTACAACACTAAATTAGGGAAAAAAATAAGTCAATTTAGCTTTAAAATGGCCCAAGACCTAATGTGGATGTGTAAAACCCCTCACAACACTAGATCAAGGAAATATCAAGTCCAAAATCCATAGGGAGGGCCCAAAAATGTGTCAAAATGTAAAGGGATACATTTTTATACACTACAGAATCATAAAACCCTGCATCACAATTGTTACCTCAAAAACAAACATGATGCATGAAGACTTTGACATTATGCCTAATTCTTGAAGAATGCTTTAAAATTCTTGATAATATTCCCTTGAACACTATTGAATGCTCTTTTGAACTCAATTATCCTAGTATGAATGCTCTGACAAAATTTTTCGGTGAAAATGAGTGAAAGAACCTTGTATTTATAGTCAATTATGCGAGAATTCCCAAAATTACAACACTACAAGCCGACATCAGATCTAGGAGGTTAAAATCCTGCCAATAATTTGAATTAATTTTAATTTTGGGCCACATGGGACTCATTCACCTAAGGTGAAAAATAAGTCCCATTGGGCATAATTTGTGGGACCATTTTAAAAAATTCTTACAATGGTATGAAACCAAGATCAAGACCCAAAACTCTAGGTGGGACTCATTCACCCAAGGTGGCGAATGAGTCCTAGACCACCAAATTCGGGCCACACAACCTAGAAACACCTGGATTATGATTGGATGATGATTTGTGTCAAGATTATCCTTGAAAAGATACATTAAATGAGGCCTATAGATGCAAAATAAGGCCAATTAAAGAATAAATAAGTCTAGTTATTAATGACAAGCGTAGAAAATTGTGAAAGTGTGTTACAACACTTTACAAACTATAGATAAGGCATTATTAAGGTTAAAAAGAGGTCCAGTTAATTAATAAAACCTTAGACAAGTGTGGAAGTGTGTTAGAACACTTCACAACACTTTAGCAAGGTACCATTTTAAGTTCATTAGTTTACAAGGGCCCAAGACCTAATGTGAATGTATCAAGTACATTACAACACTAAATCAAGGCATCATTAAGCTTAGTTAACAAGGAGGGCCCAAACAAGCAAGGAAAAGCAGAAGGGATACTTTTTTCGTTGCTCCAAAATCAATAATAAAATATAAAATGACTATGAAGAATGTAGATATTGATCCTGAATATGGATGTAAAGCAATGCTTGCAAATGGATCTTAAATGCTACATCAACATGATAGCTCAACAACATGCATGATTCACTAAGTCTTTGACTTGATGAAATGACCTTTTATTGTTGCAATAAACCCTTGATAATCTACTCTTGAATGTCTTTGAAATTAGTGTTGAATACTTTATAATGCTCTTGTGAATATTAGGATGCTTGACTCTTGATTTATTATGAAATTAAAGGATGAAAATATGTGAAATAACCTTGTATTTATACTTTTTTATGCCATATTTCTTGAAATTACAAAACTCAAGTCAACATCAAATCTAGGATAATAAAATACTGCCCAGAATTGAATTCAAAATAGGTCCTGGTTTAAGTGCGACCCATACACCAATTGTGGCATATGAGTCCCAGTAGCTAAAACCTAGGACAAAAATTTCTAGGAGTGTCTTGTTCAATGTGAAAATTGAAATCAAGTCCCAAGACCTAGGTGGGACTCATAGGCCCAAGGTTGCATCACCAGATCTAGAACACATGACCCAAAACATTGAATTATGATTGGTTATTTGATAAGTGGCGGGATTATCCTTAGGAAAATGCATTTAATAAGGCTTGTGGATGCAAAATAGGACCAAATGAGGCATAAATAACCCTAATTAATTAATAAAGCCCTAGATTAGTTTGAGAGTGTAAATATAGACTTTACAATACCCTAAATAAGGCACAATTAGGCCCATTTAGTTTAAAAGAGCCCTAAACTTAATGTGAATGTGTAAAAAACATTACAACACTAAATCGAGGAAAAATTAGGCTCATTTTAATAGTAATTATTTCTAAATCAAGTGTGAAAGAGGGATACTTTTTCCTACAATATATATATAAATATGAAATGTAATGGGTGTGTGCAAGAAGTTGAGTCCACTTTTTGGTCCAAAAGTGGAAGCATTTTCTTAATTTTCAGAATTTGTCACATTTGACCTAAAAATTAAAAGCTCTTAAAGATCAAGTCTTTAAAAAGTCACTAATACAAAATGTAGTACTCAGAGTCCAGTTTCCAAATATGTAATCTATATTAATACCTAGATGATACAAATTGATTTTCAATAGACATGTCCAAAAACCACTATTTAAAAGTCACTTTTTCAGGGCCATACCATGCATGTGTACATTAACCATATTTTGATCTAAATAAACATATTTTTTTAAATCCTTTTGGGAAAAAGATCTGTAAGGCACTGAAGATTGTTCAAGATATAATTTTGTAATTTTTTTGTGACTTTTTAAAAAAAATGAAAATTATTGGTTATAATTGCTATTTTGAAAACCCCTGATATACATCAAGCATAATTAGACCAAAACTTATCATTTTTTGTTTTTTTTTTTTTAAATTAAAAAGTGTTTTCTGAATATTGTTCAAATATAAATTTTTTTTCAAAAATGCAAAAAATAAAAAAATTATTAAGAAACTAAGAAAACCTATTATTTTGTTTATGGACTAGTTTCATCAAAAATTATTTGAAAAATAGAAAAAACAATTCAGTTTTAAAAAAAACATATTTGAAATCTACAGAGTTTCATCTATAATGGGTTTTAATTTCACAAAAAATTCTGAGAAAAAACCCATCAACTCTATATTGACATAGTTAGTTTTTTCTCTCAACATTGTCATGACCTTGTACTTGTAGGTCCAAGGCTAAGAGTTGGGTTATCATTCATTTTCTAAGCCTAAATCCAAATGAAAAACATGGATTGTGATTTTCAAACTGTTTTGAATGCGTACCCACTTTAAAATGGGTACCTATTCTAAAAAATGAATGGGTACATGTTTTAAACCTAAAAAATTGACACTTCCCCTAAAACTAAACCCAACTTCTTGCTCTTACCCTATTTTTATATGACATAAATAATCAAGGGTTATTTTCATTTTATTACACATTTTTTGATTTGAGTTATATTTATAATTTCCTTCTCTTCAAGGGGTAGAGTAAATTATTTAGTGAGAATGGTGGGAATGTTATATTTTCAAGTGGATTATTAAGTATGGTTACATTACAAAATTTATGGATCTTATTATCCTAAGGTGATAATATAATAGAAGATCATCAAAAGTTGTTTAATAGTGTGACATAAGATACAAGATATATGACTTTTTATCCCATACTCAGGCATCGGTCAATTTTGTATAGTGTTTGCTTCTAGAATGGTTCCAAACTTTATAAATCTCAATGAATTGTTTTTTTCAAATTTATTTTATTATGTTTTTTATGTCTAGAACCAAGAAGTATGGTCCTAGAAATAAGACACAATTAGGTCCATTTAGTGGTATCAAACAAATATGGCTTTCGTATATCTAGAATCAATAAACTCATTTGGTATTGATGGTTATATTCTCAATAGAATAAAAATAATATCACTGCTTGATAGTTAGTTTTTATAGAGGAGCTACAAACACAATAGAGAAATAGTGTGGTAAATAACAAATAAGTTACAAGGTTCTATTAATCCCCAAATATGTTGTGATGATACATGAATTTTATTTGAACAAAATTTAAACCTTTTGTTGAATAGGAAAACTAAGAGGGGAGGGTGAACCAATTGTCACAAAATTTCACCTTTAATTCAATCACCAGAACTAATACTTAAAATTA
The DNA here is from genome assembly GCA_007115665.2 of Sequoiadendron giganteum. Taxonomy (NCBI): domain Eukaryota; kingdom Viridiplantae; phylum Streptophyta; class Pinopsida; order Cupressales; family Cupressaceae; genus Sequoiadendron; species Sequoiadendron giganteum. The sequence goes on from CM021100.1 coordinate 13,038,857, forward strand.
CTTAAATGATTAATCATCAAATGCCAATTCAAAAACTCAAATTCAACACATAAACACAATAACACCAGATTTACATGGAAAACCCAATGAGGGGAAAAAAATGGTCAGGATTAACTCACAGTATAGAGAATATCAAAATTGATTACAAAAAGGCTCACTACCTGAAACAAGACTCACTACTTGAGATAAGGCTCACTCCCTAAAATAAGGACTCACTATCCAATAGGGCTACAACCCAGAGGGCTCATAGCCTCAAAGATACAAAGAAGACAGAGAATACTTTTTATAGAGAGACTACAATCCCAATGCAACAAAGGATTCCACCATAATTACCTGATGAACTTGCATGAATGATAGAGTTCCCCTTTTTCTCACTACATTTAGAAACTTAGCATTAAGCTTGACATTGATCTGCCACACACACTTTCTGAATAGCATCAATGTTGCATCTACTCTTTCACTTATCTTCCTTCTTTTCACTTGTGCATTTTTCATTACTAGCTCATCTTGTATTTATACTATCTCCAACCTTGAAAAAAAGATCCAAATTCAAATTAAAATTAGGTCGATGCCAACCATATAGGGTGGAAGTGGAATGAGGGTGAACCAAACACACACTTCACCTATACCCAAAATAGATCCAACACACTTCATTAACTTTGAAGATAGTGCTTAACACAAGGTCGACCAAACCAGTGTAAAACACATAGAACAATTAAGCTTGAAACTTCCAGAAACCAAAAATATCTTTAATGCAACCAAAACATCTTAACTCTAGATCCACAATTTAAAAGACTTCATCAAGGATAAATCCAAACCAACATCATTTCTCCCAAACCTCAACCAGAACACATAAAAGCATAGTTCACAACTAGTGAACACAACTCAAACTTCTCAACAAGCTAACAACCAAAAACATGGATATAGAAACCTTCAAAAATCATAACCAACATATCTAAACCACACAAACATAAGGGTAAATACCATATCAACAATTGAATACCTATAAAATTTCTTTTATACAATTTTCTTAATATCATCAACATATACAACCAACAACAACTAGTAGATAACTAGTTGACTAGTTGACATCAATGACAACACCTTCAATCATTTCTTCACTCTTCCAACAATCTCCCCATTTTTCATTGATGACTACACATGATGTGAAAAATCATTAAAGACACCATACCAGTTCTGAATATACTTCTCTCGATTTTTCTTTTTTCTTCTCCCCCTCAAGATACCATCTTTCTCATTACCTTCTTTCTATTATTATCTTCCTTTCCATTTCAAATGCTTTCTCTCCCACTTTGATATCAATGGAAAAGGAAAAATATATGTTCATTTAATCTTCCTTTGACATGAAAAAAAAATACTCTCAATTACAACACTTGAAACTACCTGCTCCACCTTAGAGGTAGCCACAAAAGCATCAATATAAAAAAGATAGAACCATGAATCCATCAGATAGATGCATATCCATATGCATCCTAGTTTATGAAAGGAGGGGAAATAACCCATAACATCTCATAGAGATACTCAAAAGTATCTTTAGGAAGAGCCTTCATTAAAATATCACCAATCTGGTCCTTCATCGGAACATACTCAAGTTTTACTTCATTCTCCATGACATTCTCTCTCAAGAAATGATATCTAATAGATATATGATTCATCCTCAAGTGCATCAAAGGATTCCTCAAAATGTTAATTACACTTGCATTATCACAAAAGATAGAAATGGGATTATTATATAGCACTATGATATCTTTTAATGTTTATTTCATCCATAGAACTTGTGTACAAAAGATACAACAATGTAATATACTTAGCTTTAGCAATAGACAAGAGACTGAATCTTTCTTCTTACTCAACCATTCCACCAATCTACATCCAAGAAATAATGCACCACCACTTGTAATCTTTATGTTATCTACACATCTAGCCCAATTTGGATATGTATAGGCACTAACTGTAAAGTAAGTATCTTTAGGATACCACAATCGATAATCTAGATTACCATTCAAATATCTGAATATCTTTTTATCTATAGCAACATGTGTTTCCTTCAAATCTTCTTTAAATATAGCCACAATACAAACTGCATGCATAATATCTAGTCTAGTAGCAATCAAATATAGTAATCTGCCAATCATAGATCAATAATTGCTCTGATCAGTCTTAGGTGAATCATCATTTTTACCCAATTTTCAACCAGTCACCATAGGAGTACATACCGGTTTGGAACCATCCATCCCAAACTTCTTCAACATCTCTCACACATACTTAGACTGTGAAATGAAAATTCCTCTCAGTTTGATTAATCTATAGCCCAAGAAAGAAATTCATTTCCCCAAACATAGACATTTCAAATTCTTTTTGCATCACTTTCGCAAACATCTTGCACATCTTTTCATTTACTCTAAAAATGATATCATCAATATATACAACTACAATCAATATTTTGTCATTATCAATCTTAAAGTAAAAATTACTCTTTTTCGTACCTTTGTTAAATCCTTGCCGAATCAAATACCTATCTAACCTTGCATACCAATCTCTAGGAGCTTACTTCAATCCGTATAAATCTTTCTTGAATATGCACACCATATCCAGTTAATATGTTAACTAAAATCCTTATGGTTGATCTGTTAACTAAAATCCTTTTAATTTTTCCATGTAAACTTCTTCTTCCAACTCACCACTTAGAAATGCTAACTTGGCATCCATCTGATAGAATTTGAATCTTTATAAGCATCCAATGCCAATAACATCATTATAGCTTACATTCTCCTAAAAATCTATACCTTCTACTTGTGAGTAGCCTTTACACACAAGCCTCACTTTGTGAACCATATTTTTTTGGAGATATAGTTCCCTTGCACTTCTAAGGTTTTCACCTAAAAGGAGAGAGATGTTCCATAAAAACTTGGGGGTTCACTCAAAACAAATGAAAATATGATTGAAATATGCCTAAATGCAATAAATTGATAAAAGAGACTAACTAGTAATGCAAAATTGATGAAATGCAGATTGTTTGAAAAAAAATTGTGGTATGCAGAAGGATAAATTAAATACAATATAAAACGAGATAGAAAGGCTAAACAAAAAGAGTGCACCTAGAAATTGAAAGAGGCTAAAATGAAGATTGCAAATGTCTCTAAAATTTTGGAAAATCTGACTTTTTGGCCAACTAGGACACTTACGCCAAGTTGGGTGACTTAGTCCCAGATGTAGGAAACTGCTCCAAAGCCCATTCCAGCCAAATGGGTATCTAGATATATAAAAAATTATGATAAACATATTTTCTAGGACTAAATCGCCACTATTGACGACTTAGTCCACTCTAGCTTTTCTAAAAATATGAGAGTGGAAATGAAAGTCTACAACTTGCACTTTGTTCTCCGACTGAAATCTGGATCCAAACCTACAGAATCAACTACAAAAAATAATATAATTTGGTTTCTAATGGGGGTTTTTTCTTGTTCAAACCCCTAGGTGTTATTTAAACATTGAAAGAGATAAGGAAATATGCATAAAACCTTAGCCCTAAGTGTTTCTAAGACTAGGAAATTTGAAGTAAGATGCAACCCTATTCTAACATGCAAGAATAAGATGCATGAATGGAACTAGAATAATGAAAGACTCATTCCAAGAGACCCTAAACCACATTAGTAATCAATCTTAAAGACATGTAAACCTTCCTTAGGCTGAAGATAGAGATAAAATGGAAGATTGAATCACTTTGAAAATAAGACTTTAGGATTGATTTGACGGCTAGTTGCATCTCCTCAACCTATATTTCCCCATGATTCTCCATAGGCATCCATAATCAACCCTTTGCAATGTGAGATCTTGGAAAAAAAGTGAGCTTTAAGACTTGCAAAAGCCCTAGCTTGCTGCCCTTAGCTTCAACTTTTCTATAGATAGACTAATGAATATTCTTGTGAAAGATATTCAACTGTTCACAATTGAATTTGTTTGTAAAAATGAATAAATGTTGTAAAAAATGACCTAAAAACATATATTTATAGGCACCAATAATTATTTTTCCATTATTTAGACCTAAGAGGCCGCTATCTATCATAAATTTTTATTATGTCGATTATTTTCCTGCTCAAAATTGAAAATTCCCCAAAAAGGGACTAAGTCTCCACCCTAGGCGACTTAGTCCCACCACAGTTTTTGAGGTGGGTTTTCTAGAATTTAAATAATTTGAATGTTGTTTGCTGGTATTTGTATGATTTATGGGTGGAATTAGCTTCAAGGTCTAAAATAATGAGTCTTAAGGGCCTATAAATGTTGTTTTAAGGGGTGATTAATGCAAGGGTGTCTAAAATAGGACCAAATTAGGCACACAATTTCCTTTCTTCAAGAGTATACAATTTTTGGTGACACATTTAGCCCCCACTTTAGTTCCCATATGAATTTATGTGCATATGCAAGCTAAAGGACTCTAAACAAAACACTTTACTTTAAAAAGGATATTTAAAAGATGGGAGAATGAAGTCCCCAATGTAGCTATCTATAAAACTACAACATTAGGAACCACATTCTACAACACAAATTTCTTAGTTGTCCAAAAATCCTATTATGCAACTTCTAGAGATCAAATTTGAGGGTATATGTATGCACCCTTGATTTTGCTTGTTTTATAGATGTGGAATCAAGGTAGCAATCTAGGCACATCGAATAAGGAAAATCATATCAAAGGGCATATCTAAGTACCATGCCACATAATGATAGATAATTGATGATGTAGGGTGTGAAAGAATGATGCTGACACAATAAAAAACATAAAAAATGGAGTTAACTATCCAAAGTTATGTTGTTTTGAATAAAAAGCACTTGATTATCTCTAAGATAGGAAAAACCCTAATTTCATCCATGAGAGTGAAAATGAGTTGAAAATAAAGTAATTTGTCACTTACAATTTCATTCACGAGAGTGAAAAAGAGTTAAAAATGAAGTAATTTG